>CP136065.1:100005156-100319917 GCA_032622095.1 Siphonodentalium dalli
TCAATGAGTTAATTAGCAGAAAAATCACCTTCTAACAAACTTCAGCACAAAATTATACTCAATGGGGAAGTTGTGTGAGATGGGAACGGGACTACCCGCCCCCGAGACAACCCGCCCCTATGCTATTTTGGGGGCGGGTTGTCCCGATAAATGAGGGCGGGTTGTCCCGAAATTGTTAATAGTGATTATGTTCTTTGATGATATATTATTAAAGATTTTGATCAACAAAACATGTGTTTATTCATTAATTATGTCAATGCGTGGACTGGGATAAAGAATGACACAATGTTTTGACAACTGAACGGCACTTAAGGTAAGTGAAGACTAATTAAAAGGGGTGCTTTCAAAACAAACATTTGATGCAAATGTTTCATTATCACAGTGTGTTATCACATCACACAGCGGATAGCTCAGTTGGTTTGTGGGCCGACCTCTGAGCTACACCTTTGACACGGTCGAGGGTTCAAATCCGACAAAATATCGGTCGGACTTTGTGTCGCCATCTGCATTCCCAGTACCACGGGCATCACAAATCAATCATCGATGCCACGATCAGTGATCTGAGAAAGATTCCAGAAGCCAAAGAGTCTCAGACAAAATTTGAAAAAATGCGTACTGGACTAACTTCGTACCTCTGCTCCTCTCGTAATGTCATGACCAGGGATGACACTACACTTGGCACACCGTCGGATCGGGAGCCGACGCTAATGGCTGTCCTGTGTGCAACAATGTGCGCACGTTAAAGATCCCTACCGTGGCGAAGAAGTCACGGGTTCGGCGAAAAAACTTCCTGGAAAAATTATGGATCTACTCGATCCCGTCCTGTAAAAGCCAGCCTTGGTCACTAGGACGTAACAACTACAGATACACTTAGTGATCATGATTCATCTCACTGATGTTAACTGGAGGTGAGTATCCAAACAGCCTTTGAACGATGCCGACAGAACTGGGTATATTAACTCTCGGAATGAGTGTGGGACATCTTCATTGGGATTTTGTTTTTAATCTTCGTTCATATTCATTCATTCCGTTTTTAAATTTCGTTCATTAAACTTCGTAATAAATAAACATATTTTCATTGATGCATTTTTGTGTTCATAAGTTATATTATATTACATGTGTATTTATTGTTGTCCATGTTGTTAAATCAAATACAAATCTATAAAAAAAAAAAACCAGTTTCGTTAAACAAACATCTCATAATCCTCTCACACCTCCTAATTAGCCACTGATTACCACTAATTGATTTTTGGGGGCGGGTTGTCCAGGGGCGAGTTGTCTCAGAGTGAAAGGGGGCGGGTTGTCTCGGGGGCGGGTAGTCACGGACCCGTGTGAGATTGCCATCTATATAACTGAAATTTCATGAAGAGGCCAATTAACCAACCCATAGCCCATGCGAAGGTACCACGAAACATTGTTAGAAATGATTGGACCAGAACTAGTCCAAAATTGACTATACATAATTTGAATGTATATCTTTAGTATCCCGTCGACTGGACCAGAACCAAATTCAAACTTTTCATATGTACATGTGTAACAAACATAATTATGGCAGACGGGCACAGCTCATTTCGAAGTAGTCCAAAATTGACTATACATTGAAATATTGATATCTTTAGTATCCCGTAGATTTTCGACTAATTTCGAAGGTAGGCCTACCCGAAAATTGAAACAGGGATTGAATGTAACAATAGTCGGAACGAGAGAGAGAAGCCTTCAAAATGTACACCGCCGCCGTTACATGATGTCTACTTAATTTGCTGCTTAATTATTTTCTAAATGACTTCAGTTTAACTCATGAACAGACTTGTAATAAATAGAGAGAATCCCGCAGCAAGAACATCCGAAAAATGGAAAAAGTTTGTCGACATTGCAACTTTCGGTTTCGAAATCACATTTTATCACACTTCCTTGTTTTATCGTAATATTCCGCCAAAGTTCGTGCATTTCCGTATTTTATCCACTAAACACTAAAAGGTGTAAGCCAGGTCCGGCAAATGCAAATGCTCAGTTTTCGGCACTAAATGTGTTTACAATGGGAGTTCAGGGACGGGGTGGGGGTAGATAGTATCTCGTCTGCAACATTGGTACTATCCTTTTTTCAAAAGTTGATTAAGTGAGTTGCCGATCTGACGCATTTGTCCCCGCAAGCTTTCCCGGCGTCGCTATCTTTGTCGGGTTCGAGTGAAGATTCGGCTGGTTGTATCGGCCGAATCTTCCTATGTTTAGACCTATTTTGGGGATGATTTTTTTTGTGTTTTGTAGTTGTTTTTTTTTTTACATATATTAATATTATGACATTATTTTATGTTTATAATAAAGAAAGTTTAATTGTATCTATTATGAATTATGTGGACATATATTTACGTGCGCTCGCGCAACAGTATGGCAATCAGACAGATTCGTAGGTTGGTGTCACCCTACTTCACTCCATGACGTCACCAAAAAACGTCTGTCGGATCTTATTTGTCCCTGAGTGTGATAACGTGTTCTGTATCTGTAGATATTACAGTGCAGGAACCAATTCTGGTTGTAGACGCACTCGGCAAGGTGCTACCAAGGCTGATTAACTTTATAACCATGTGCTGATTCCAGTACTTAGTGTTCTTTAACGTACACACACCGAGGTGTGTACACGGGTCAGCCATTATCATTGATGTCCGCGCCAGATCTGACAGCGTACTGCACCCAAGACAACATACCTAGATAAGTGTTGTAATGGGGGGGGGGGGAGTCGGCATTTTGCATTCTGATCTTTATTCAGTTATCTCGAATGAGACTTTTCAGCCTGACAAAGTTGGTATCTGAACGAGTTCTGATTTTTGTCAGAATACCCTGACCCGGTTGCGATCCCCGGTCCGCTAGCACGAGAGACCACCCTTACCAAACAGAATGGCTTATTAAGCCATCCCTATGCCCTCCCTTAGCCACCAGAGACCAATGATGGCTAAGATAAACCATCACTATAGTTACTGATTTAGCACTCATGAAGAATAAGAAGGTCTGTGATGGCTTAGATTTATGATGATGGCCAAGGTGATGGCTAGTGGATGGCTTATTAAGCCATCAACATGGAATTATATCCACTAGCCATCATTATAATTACTGATGGCTAAGAATCTCTTGGCCGATAACCATCAGACTGGAGAATTTTCAACATTAAAATGTTAGCCTTTATGAAAGTCATAATGGTTAAGAAACCTGCAGTTCTCATGAGACTGCCATATGGCTGCCATGTGTTGGTCCCAACAGATAGAGGAACATAAGTTCTAAAAATAGGTTATGTTTATACACAGGCCTGATAGATGCATCCTGGGATATGGAGCCAACTTGTATTCAAATTTTAACAGCTATTCACTGATCAATTCAGTTTGTTGTTCCAGTATTTTTTACACTCATGATGTTCTAGCGGTCTTATAAACTTGTGATGTCTTTAGTTGAGATTCATTGGACGAGTACTGTAATGGCTTCAAGATATGCTGAGCCTGGTATTTTAAAAGCTGTGAAAAAAGTATTAAAAATCTGCATGTTTATAAAATATTCTGCCTAAGATTCTGAGAGAATATATATCCTACTGCGGCACTAAAATGCAGTAGGCCTACGATATATCTCGGCTACCGACTTCCCTGATGTTGATGGGGTTATTTTTAAATTGCATATATATAATACAAGTAGGGATGTGCATGAATTGTGAATAACAATATTAGACACCAGGGAGGTAATATACATGTATTTGGCTAGATCATTGCATGTCACGAATATCTACTCTGGCTACGTCATAATTAACAGGCGCTCGTATATAGGTAGTACCAACCCACCACCCCATCCCGCCACCCATTGTGGCGCTCGTATATAGGAAGTACCCATGCACCCACCAGTTCATATCATGGGAACAATATTGCAGCTATAAATTATATCTCTTAGGTAATACATGTTCCTTAGTTAATAATTAGGCTATGCACTGGTATTCCACAGTAAGTGTATGTTACAACTTCCAGCTCGAGATTGCATGCATGAAATTAACTAAGAATAGGTCAATTTGTTGAGCCAAGTCTGACTTGCATCCCTTACAATCGTGGAATTTCTTCCGGGTAATCAATTCAATGTTTATTGGGATATCGACTCACAATGGTCGCAAACATTCATGCAATCTGTAGTTGGTACCATATGCAGGGATGCCGGAGAAGGGGGGCATGCGGGGCACTCACTTGCCCCCTTTGCCCTGACCCAGGGAAGTGCAGTGGGTGCCACCCTGACTGGTTTGTCACCTTGCCCTTTGATGCTTCCGGCGTCCCTGACCATATGACACCTTCTGTGAAATAGATTATTAAGGAACACGTACTAACAAAGAGATATATTCCGTGCTCTGTGTGTTGAATGCTATAAAGTTCGCCGTCAGAACATCAAAACGTTCCCATATTTTAAACGGGTGGAATATAATTACTACCTGCGTAGACAGAGTAGAAATTCATGACATGATCTAATACTAAGTCTTGTCGACCCATTCCTGTCTTCTATAAGAGAAATACGGTCACGTGTGCTAACTGCAGCAAGTCCTTAGAAATGCAGCAAGTTCATATATATAGAAATGCAACTACAAAGGCATTTCAACATAATTATTTATTATTATATTATAATTATTATTATGTTCATGTCTGGAACCACCCTTGTATTATAGATGCAATTTTAAAATAACCATCAAATTATTGTCAACTGGGACAAATACTGAGATCCAACAGAAATGCTGCATCGCGTATCGACAAAGATAGCAACGCCGGACAGTCCAGACAGTCCCACTTCCTCGCTCTCTCTCTCTCTCTCTCTCTCTCTCTCTCTCTCCCTCTCCACTCCCTTGCCTCTCACGACATCATCATTACTATTATTATTATAACATTTCCATTCCGTCCCGTCCGACCCCCTCACGGTGTGGAATCACGTGGTTTCGAGGCTGGTGAGTACCACGCATTCAAAATGTGCAAACGCACAAAATCTTAATATTCGAGGAACTGATACAAAACATAGCAGTTTGACTGTTACGAGCATATATGCTGGTTTATTTTTGAAACAAGTTGATACCTTATTTGTTCGGAAATACTTAGTTGTTTTCTATAACATTCTGACCAAAGTTGCCAGTCGGAGGTGTGTGGAACTGGAATACACCAGTCATACAACTTGGAAAATCCTTCGACTGACAACTTTGGTCAGAATGTTTGAGCAAACAAATGTGAATTTGGACATATATGTGAGGTATACATATTAGCTTTTTTGAAAGATAGTATGGCATCTGCTCGTAGCTGTCAAAATACTATGTAATATATCTTTGTTTATTACATTTTACCCCGCTTCTGGTGGCGTTTTATAGATCATCTCGGCCATTTTGAATGTGTGATACTCATTAACTCGAAACCACGTAATTTCCCACCGTGCCCCTCTACACTTAATGAAGAGTGGGCGCGAAACAAAAGGGGAACAAACTTAACAAAATCCCTTGGGCTTGTTGCTTAATCCCCTTTCCAATCAATCGATCATCTATACTATTCTATTTTTCAAAACTTTTGTCAAATGTATGTATATGTTATTATGATTGGAATAAATATGTTTACATTAATGTTCTAAATAGTTAATTTTTCCGGCAACCAACATGAAA
Source organism: Siphonodentalium dalli (assembly GCA_032622095.1). Lineage (NCBI taxonomy): Eukaryota > Metazoa > Mollusca > Scaphopoda > Gadilida > Siphonodentaliidae > Siphonodentalium > Siphonodentalium dalli. The sequence continues at coordinate 100,010,804 of CP136065.1, forward strand.
GGTAAAATGGGTCTTTTACTAAGTAATTTTATGCTGAAATAGCGAGTTAGATTAGCATTGTATCAACTTGGATATCATTTGACCAATTAGGGTATGCATTTGTGTAAAAACAAGTCAGTCAACGACTGTGGAGACATCACCTGACTCTGAAGACTGAGAAGACTTGTACTGTGAAGACCATAAGAGTTAGTACTTGTCAAAATCACAAGATCTTGTTTCACTGGTTTGCTTCAGATCATGAAGCCAGAATATTGTTATTTTATCAATAACAATTAATACAACTTAGAGTGACTCTAACCGTTGTCTAATCCCCATTAGTTGGATTTAAATCCTAGACAATGAACAAATACACTTGTATGCAAGTAGCACACACTCACTGATAATCCAGTGGTTTTATCATGAGCCATACAAACAGATTTGTTGTTCAGGTTATAAAATTAAAATTGTTTGTTGCTTGGTTACCAGTAAATATAATTTTGTTTCCTACTTTAGGTTACACTGGTATAACCGTGTAAATACGGTTCGGAGTGACATCTAGTGGATGCCTGCACATGACTTGTGGTGGGGTTATTCTGAAGAAATGTAGGGAGTTACAATAATTATTCCGCGAAAAAGTGCACTATCGCTTTAGGTTACACTGGTGTTAATATGGTTCGGAGTGACATCTAGAGGATGCGGGAGGAATATATAGGAGAGAGTAAAATAGACACTGGGCCCTGATTGGTCAGTAGCCTAACCCTTTGTAGTGAAGTTAGAATTTTGTGGTGTGATCTAAAATATGACATTGTTTTTTAGTGCGGTTCTGACACTAGTTACAAAAAACACAAGATTTAAAGGCGAATTCCCTGCTGGACGACATGATTTTTTTGCATAAAAAGTTTCCGCAAATGTCGATCTTTCAGACTTAAAGAAAATGTTAGACCTAGGATTTATATTGTAAACAGTATACGCTAAAACGTTTGCACTGAGGCCTATGGAAAACATTTACACCAGTGTAACCTAAACGGCAAAAATGATTTTTTTTGCATTTTCGATTACTGGGAGTCACTTTAAAGTGTTTTAATGCATGTTCCACAGCCTGGTCTTTCACTCGGCTGAATATTTCATGCATGGTGAGGCTGTTCTTGCTGCTGATGACTTCTTTCACTTACATCAGCCAAAAAATTGTATTTTTTATAAAAAAAATTGTATTTTTTATAAAAAAAATTGTATTTGTTATAAAAAAAATTGTATTTTTAAAGGTATTTCAGAATTTTTCAAGGTGGTAATAGTCACATGATGATGCAAATGACCCAATAACATGAGCAAGTTAATGACACACATATCAATTGTTATAAGAAGCTAATCAAACAAGTATTTTGGATTTTATAGCCATTGATATACAGATATATATCATAAAGGTGTGTCATTTCCACTGGTGGGTATGGCCATATGGAGGTTAATACCACTAAAACTTGGACACATCTAAGAAAATGCTTCAGTACTTTGAAGATAGCATATATTTATTCAACTAATTCAATATACAACAACTAATTCAATATACAACCACATCCAGTTATCTTGGGTTACCCTTGCAGACCTGAAAATGTCATATTTTAGTTTTCCATGTGCTGGTAAAGCCATGTGCTTGATGCTCAGCTGATCAGATCTGGACTCAATGACCTCACATCACAAGAAGTTATCTCATTGAAAGAATTTTGTACAGTCTTCCATAGGTGATCCAAGTTTGCAACACCAGACCCCAAAAATTTGGTGAAAATGGGACCTGAACACGACTTGTGGTGGAAAATTATGCTTTTTTGATGAATAATGTGTTAAAGGGGGTGGGGTTAAATTGTGTGTAATAAATGAAGAACCACAGAAGTGATTTTGTTTTTGAACACATTTTTTCCATGGATGGGTAATTCTGAAGAAATGTAGGGAGTTACAATTATTCCGCGAAAAAGCATGTTATCGCTTTAGGTTACACTGGTGTAAATACGGTTCGGAGTGACATCTAGCGGATGTGGGAGGAATATATAGGAGAGAATAAAATAGACAGTGGGCCCTGATTGGAAAAATAGCCTTGTGTGCTTTTCACTTTAAAAAATCATCACACCTCTTCCCTATGATTTCCCATAGGTAAAATAGCCATTGGCACAGGAATTAACCCTTTGTAGTAAAGTTTGAGTTCTGTAGTGTGATCTAAAATATGACATTATTTTTAGTGCGGTTCTGACACTAGTTACGAATACACAAGAATTAAAGGCGAATTCCCTGCTAGACGGACATGAATTTTTTGCATAAAAAGTTTCCGCAAATGCCAATCTTTCAGAATTAAAGAAAATTTTGGACCTAGGATTTATATTGTAAACAGTATACGCTAAAACGTTTACACTGAGGCCTATGAAAAACATTTACACCAGTGTAACCTTTAGTACTTTTACATTATATTATTTAAACAGTCACGGTTTTGTGGGAAGAAATAACTCAGTTTAATTTAAAAATTATGATTAAAACATTCTTTTCAAACTGTTCAAAACTCTTTAGAACAAAAAAAGTACAGGAATTTCCAGTTTGTTAGATTGATAATTTTTATTTTTTTGTTAAATAAATTTTGTCCTGCATCTTCATTTTTTTCCACCAAAATATTTGTAAACCAGGCTAGATAATTGGTGTGGGCTCATACAAAAACACTTTTCAATGTCCCAGAGCGGTGTGATTTCTCAGTTGAAACACTGTGTTTATTAGGCTTTGTAGAAGTATAGTATATGGATAAGACACTTGTGTATTGCCTCATTACTGACATGCATACAAATAACAAAATCTTAAACAAATTCTGAAAGTCAAAATATAACCTCAAATTGGCACAAAATGAAGAAAATTACAAGAAAAATTTAATTTTCGAAGTAGAAAAGCCCATAACTCTGAGAAAATTCATCGGATCAAACTCAAATTAAAACTTGACCTGTATCTTGATATGACTGATCCACATAAAAACGGTATTTGCAATTAAAGGATCCAAACTTGAGATATCATCCGAAAACCGAAAAAGTGAGAATTTTTCTAAATAAAACAGGTAAAAAAAGGGCCACAACTCTCGCAAAACGGGCGGAGCATACCCATATTCGAACTTGACCTGTACATAGGGCTGATAAACTCACATACCAAATTTGGTTCAGATATGATCACACAAACTGAAGTTATCATCTGGAAACAAGAAAATTACAAGATTCTAAGTAAAAAAAAAGGGCCATAACTCTCGCAAAAATTATCGGATTAAACTGAAATTCGAACTTGAGCTGTATTTTGATATAAGTAATCCACAAAAAAACGGGTTTTGCATATAAACAATCCAAAATCAAGTTATCATCCGGAAACCAAAAAAACAGAATTTTCTATGTCGAAAAAGGGGCATAACTCTGCCAAAAATGGTCGGGCAGAACCCAAGTTCGAACTTGACCTGTGTTTTGCTGGGAGAAAGTAATATACCAAATTTGGTTTGAATCCGATTAACTCTACTAAAGTTATCATCCGGAAACCAACTTTCAGGGGTTTTCTAAGTAAAAAAAGGGCCATAACTCTCGCAAAAATTTGACCTTGACCTTTATTTTGATCTGATAAACTCACCTATGAAATTTGCTTTTGATCTAATAACCGAAACTAAAGTTATCATCCGGAAACCATTTCCGGACGCACGGACGGACACACGGACGGACGCACACCGGCTATTTTAATAGTTCCCCGAATTTTTTTTTTTTCGGGGGACAAAAACATGAAAAGCCAGATGGATATATCAAAATAAAAATAACATTATAAGCCTACTTATAGACCTTAAGTTTTGTTCTAACTTTGTCTTATCCAAAGCAGGCATTTCATTTTCTTTGGTTGGGAATTTAGGCACATATTATTACAAGATGCAAGTGTCAATGACACTGTAGTTAAAGATGGAGGGGGTAATTTCATGTGTTACAGTCAATGGAGTAATTTGGAATGCGGAAAGTTAAAATGTCTAAGTAATACTAGATGTCAACATGAAGAGATATGTATATAGTATATCCAAGATGGCCACTGGTGGTCCTGTTTTGCAATGAAATTAAAACAAATTTGATAGCTCCCATCTAGTGGTCACACCTGAAGATCAATATGAAGTTTGGTGAGGATCAGACGAAGGATGTGGTCTTCAAGGTGTGCCAATTAGTCATGCGGCGGGCACGTTTTTCATTGAAAATTTTTCAAAGTTTATAGCTCCCATCTAGAGGTGATTCTAAACATGCCTGTATGTCTTCAAAACAATTGTACAATAAATGCGGGCTTGCAGGGTGCTAATTCTGATTGATTCAAATTTGAAATCCAAGATGGCTGCTGACTGCCATGTTTTTTTTTTTATTTCGGAAAAAATCTATGGCTCTCATCTAGAGGTCACCCCGCAGTTCCATATGAAGTTTGGTGTTGATCAGATGAGAGATGTGACCTTAGGGTGTGCTAACGGAAATTGTTCACAGACACATGGATGGACAGAAGCCCTGATGCACACACAGACAGATGGACGATGCATGCCAACCCATGGGACTAGCTCAAACTTGACTTCATCAAGTTGGGCTAAAAAGTAAATAAAGATCTAAACAAAATCAATGCAAGCCATATACCAAAATAATATATTCCATGTATTGTGTGCAGGACAGAATTTTGTGTAATTTCTCACTTTGTCAGTTATCGCATGACATTTTACATGTCGTGGATGTCTCTATTTCATTTTTTTTTTATAGACCGAATGGAATTCCTTCCGAAAGTAAGTTATATATGGTACCAGGGATTATGATCAAGCAGCAGAAGACAATTGGAATATGCTCATTTGATTGCATGATCTTGCATTGACATAAAGATAAGTTAAAATAGGTGACATATTCAGTTTACAGCATAATACCATAGCAATTTTAAGAAATGGATATGATCCATTTTATTGGCTCAGTTATTTATGGCTCACACCAACCTATAACAGCCAAGGTTTTTCTCACGAGGAGAAATGTCCCCACATATATAAAACTATAAATAGCTAAATTTACAGTTTTATATTATGTTGGGTCATTTCTCCTTGTGAGAATAGATTTGCCTGCCTTTGAAGCTTATGCATCTCATTATTTACAACATCTTCATATTTTGGGGGTGGTGGAATAAACTACCGTCTTTTGAAATAATATCCCAACCGACACCGCGTTTATCCAGGACACCACACAGTTTAAGGTGCCCACCACAAATACTTCTATGAACCCAGTAAAGGCCAGCAAGCTAGGCGCTTCCACACAATCACCACCAGCCAATCACTGTAGTGCCAAAACCAAATGGTACTTAATTTTAATGTTTTTATTGATCAGAATTTTGTTATTAATAATTTTACTCATTTAACCCTTTCAGTGCCAAGTCCGATTTTTGTATCAACCCATATTTCCTTGATCATTTTTCAAATTTATTGATTATAATAATGTGATACATTGATGGAAAGAGCTCTAAGAGCTCTTTCCATCAATGCATCACATTATTATAATCAATATATTTGAAAAATGATCAAGGAAATATGGGTTGATACAAAAATCGGACTTGGCACTGAAAGGGTTAACCCTTCCATGACCGGAGCTTCCTGAAATGTAGCGAAAACCCTGTGCCAATGCATTCTCTTATATATGAGAATCTCCCATAGGGTGCCTCGCATATATAAAAGAATACATTGGCCAACCAATCTTTACCTTGACCTTGTAAGCCAGTGCATTAATCTCATATATATGTATAGGATGCATATATACGAGAATGCACTGGCACATGATATTTAATGCTGCACCAGCACATCTCCCACCATGAAAGGGATAAATATTGTTTGCAAGTGGGTCTGTACATGTAGATTACTGGGACTGGTGATATCAATTGGCAATTCCAACTCAATGGGGATGGGTGCAAATGAAGTTAGAGATGAGTTAGAGATTTTGGCTCTTTGTTAAAGACATATTATGCACTTGTTCGAGTTCGTGAAACTGATAAGTTAGTATTCAGGCGTTATGCCAACCTGGAGAATGTAGCATTCTACTAACATCGTCGAAAATTTCAAAGAAATCGACCATACCACTCAATAGAAAAATTGTCAAAACTACGCTCAGTTGTAAATATTTACATCTGGATTCGGGACGCAACAATCGGCGACAAACAAATACATATGATTTCGCCATCCAGAGTCGGTGCATTTAATTAATATATCAGAATGACGGTGTGTTGGCAATTTGGATTATAATATTCGTAAAAAGAACGACTTTGAGCAAGATTATTTTCCATTTCTATTGGATCACCCTACCGGAGTGTTTCACATCACTTTAAGTTGGACACTCGCACAACAAAGACCAATTGACAAGTAGCAATTAACACCCACGTGGATTGTTAGGCCTATGCCTAATTTGATGGATATTACATATAGATATTTACAAATACATCTTAAAGTAGATTACTCTTCCCGATTCTTTGAGTACCATAGGTCCTTAGCTGTACATTTAGACCAACAGTATGTGTCATCATTAACTGTAATAACAAGTGCAGAATTTGCAGACGAGCTTGACATCAATACCACAAGACAGGTCTTACAGTTATCTAGACAAAAATTATGCCAAGCATGGCATATGCCCATGATGTTCAGTTTTGAGAGTGAATGGCAATCATGTTAAACATATTTGTTTGGATGGAAAATGTTGCATATATTCCAATGTTGAAGGTCGGTAACTCTGGTGAAAATTGGTGGATAAAACTCAATGTATCCTTCTCTCTAAAAGATGTTCAAATCACACTGTTGGTACAGTCTTGAGTAATAGTGGTAAATTGGTAATGTGTTGCAGATCGAAAATTATGCTATTTCTAAGACAAAAAGGGCAATTATAATAGATGTCTTTATACTTCCATCAATGCTGAAGTCCAATAACGGCCATAATTCCGATAAGAATGAAATTGGCAGCTGTCCTCCCCCCAAAATCTCAAAACTGGGCTACCACTGAATCACCGCATAAAAAGAAAACAAATTACTTTATATGGTGGAATGTACATATGAGAAAAACAAATGTTCCCAGTTATAAGTCCAACACATGGCCGCAACTCGGTAAGAATAAATATATGAAACATGTACATGTAGTAATTGGGTATTGCAAAAAGATAACCCCATGGATCTGAAAATCAGCAAAATGTCTGTACAAACACAGTTAATGGACATGCAAAAAATAAATTTTTCGCACTCTAACAATGACCATAACTCAAGTATGTGAGAATGAACATAGAAAACATGTATAGTATGTGGGTCAGAAACTCACAGGTATATATTCGTTCCCCCACACAAGCTGCATGTGCTATCACTAAAAATAAAATGATAACCAAATCTGATAATTCACATTTCTTTAGTTACTATGTACCATCTATCTGTGGATCTTATTGTAAATACAGTAATGTTAACCACAGAATAATTATTGATAATTTTTCAGGATTTAGTCAGAAATATGGCTCGTTGCCATTCATCGGAAAGCTCTCACTGAGAGCTTTCCGATGAATGGCAACAAGCCATGTTTCCGACTAAATCCTGAAAAGTTACCCATAATTCTGCTGCAGTTAAGGAGTCGATTATTTAGGGCATTACTGCATGTACATAGGTGTATCAATAAGTCTTATTGTTAGTAGTATTATTCTAATTTCTAGGGAGGGGGGGGTGGTCTTTTTAGTAGGACTTGTTAGTACATGTACTATTTCATATATACATGCCTGGAGGAATATTTTATCACCCTTATGAATAATACTGCGACTCAACTCGACAGGCATGGAATTTTATATCTATACTTATACAGTAAAGCCCTAAATAATCAACTCCATAACAGCAGAATTATGGGTAATTTTTCAGGATTTAGTTGGAAATATGGCTTTTTTTTGCCATTCATCTGGAAGTGAGAGCTTTTCAATGAATGGCAACAAGCCATATTTCCGACTAAATCCTGAAAAATTACCCATAATTCTGCTGTGGTTAAAGAGTCATTTATTCAGGGCATTGCTGTACCCTGTCAGACAGGTAACTCTGACAACAGATCTACAACATACCTGAAGCTAGTCCAAGTCTTCTTGTACTAAACGCCAGCATCGCCATCCCAATATCTTAGCTGGTTTTAGTACAAGAAGACTTGGACTAACCTGAAGCTTACTAGTTCATATTTTTACCAGATAACATTTTTATTCAGCGAAACTGTTAGCAATGGTTGGAACATATCATTCATATGGCAAGGGACAGATAATAGGATATATCTAAATACCAGTCCCATAAGCAGCTCCAAAATAAATGTTTAACTGAATTTCAAATGCAATTACTAGTATAGTTATACAGTAATGCTCTAAATAATCGACTCCTTAACCACAGCAGAATTATGGGTAATTTTTCAGGATTTAGTCGGAAATATGGCTTGTTGCCATTCATCGGAAAGCTCTCAGTGCTTTCCGAAGTGAGAGCTTTCCGATGAATGGCAACAAGCCATATTTCCGACTAAATCCTAAAAAATTACCCATCTGCTGTGGTTATGGAGTCAATTATTTAGAGCATTACTGTACTGGTCAACAGAAGAATAGAATGTGGACAAACGATTCTCACCCAACTGTCGGCTTGTGTCTCATCACAACATTGACACAGCTTTTGGTTACAACAAGAACACTGCCAGCCATATCCGCCACCCATCAAACAAAAAAATGGAGCATTTGGAGTCGACATTGGAGCTGAAAAGTAAGTGATTCATTGTGAGTGGTTCGTATAGTTAGTTCACTGCAAAGAAGGTGAAGTTTCTGATTTTGTCCACCACAGTGGTTATCTCCATGAAAACTGACAGTAATCGATATCAAAAGGAAGTGTCCAACTATCTGGATTTCAGAAATTGAATGTCCACTTTAGAATCTAAACCCCAAATGGATGCTGAAAATGTACACAAAGTGAAACCATGTTCCTTTTTAGCTAAAGTAATGCCCCGAATAATTGACTCCGTAATCATTTCCAATGAATGGCAACAAGCCATATTTCCGACTAAATCCTGAAAAGTTACCCATACAGTTTAAGGTGCCCACCACAAATACTTCTATGAACCCAGTAAAGGCAAGCAAGATAGGCGCTTCCACACAATCACCACCAGCCAATTACTGAAGTGCCAAAACCAAATGGTACAGTAATGCTCTAATTAATCAATTTCTTAACCACAGTAGAATTATTGGTAACTTTTCAGGATTTAGTCGGAAATATGGCTTGTTGCCATTCATCGGAAAGCTCTCGTCGACTAAATCCTGAAAAGTTACCAATAATTCTGCTGTGGTTAAGGAGTTGATTATTTAGGGCATTACTGTACTCAGTCATCATGATCGTGCACTCCATCATTCAATGAAAGCAATTCTCACAGAATGCGGCAATAAAATAAGATATATGTTCAAAGTTTCTACATTTTTCACCAAAAATTAACAGAATGAATATTGGGACAAAAAAAATTCTGAGTTGTAAAAGGGCATTGATTAGTTAATGCTCCTTAAATTATATTACAGTCAGTATTAACCCTTTATTTACTAAATGGATTCTCCCATTCAGTTGTAATAGAAAGAGTCTTACTCATCTGGAGAGATATTTAGGAAATATTATCAGACAACAAACGGGCAAAAAGATAATGTATATATGTTAGAAGTTTAAAGATGCATAATCCAATTTAACGCCCCTAACTTCCTATTTCATCGGCCTCGGGGGTAAAAAATATTAGATTTGAGTCGAGGAACTCACCCATCAAACCCCAGAGTTATCAGATTTTGAGTTTTGAAATCTGATATTTTCTCCATCTCGAATATTTGGCCGCCTGGCAAATATTCGACGAATATTGACCGACATACTCTTGACATCAAATTATGATGAACAAACTCTTGATATATAACACTTTTTGGGAAATTTTATACTATAGTTGAAAGTGGTTAGCATTATTTTTTGGCAATTAATCGATTCTGATAACTGAGGTGGCATTTCAAGAAATGTTGTTGTTGGAATCTGATGATATGGGGACCATCGAATCGGAATGAGTACCTTTTATTGTAAATAGGTTTAATCTTGCAATTCTATCTCATTGTTAATATATGCATCATTTAAATGCACAAAAAATAGAGGGATATATATACACAATTTCTATCGCTGTACATATCCAGGTGAACTAAATTGATAAAGTTCACACACAGAGAGGTGCAGACGATAGTCTCAAAGGTTAATGTTTCTAGGATAGATATCTCTTCAAAACCTATGAAGATAATGCCAACTGCCAAACTTTTGAATCTAAACCTGTCAATATATTGATAATTGCCCACAACTATGCATGACATCTGCTAGCTCTGTGGCCCAGTGATTAGCACGTAGGACCTGACATTGCTGTCCAAACAGTGAGATGAGTTCGCAGCCTTTGGCTGGTCTAATATGAGTTTCACTTAGCCGTGACATGGCCCAAATTATGTCTTAGAGCAAGTAATTGAATAAGGGGAAGGTCAAGTGAACAAGTTTGAATACAAATTTCCATGCAAATCTGCAGAGCAAAAGTTACAGAGTTGCACATACTTCTGAGTGTGACTTGATGTGGTATTGGAAACAACAGCTATTTATCTGGCGGGTCCATTTGGTAAATTATAAAATTTTGCAATAAATATATTTTTGAGAATTTTTTTTTCTGGAAGTACATCACGCCATGAATCTCGACTAATGCTAACTGATTGGTCGATGACCGAAACAGTGGCGAAACTGTAACTAAAGTATAATTTCAAGCCACCGAACCGGTTGTAAAGCTGGTCAAGCTCCCCCTGCGTAACACTCACACTGGATTAATACACACTATAATATCTGCTTTATATTGCCATTGATTTGCAATAAAACATTGTTTCGTGCATAAATCGTTTGTATCTGTCTCCGTTGTGAAGAAACTTGTATACTACGGCCCGCGGTGTCCCCGATAACAGAGATTGCCGTCGCATTGGATTGTGTGAGTGTGTGTTACACAGGGGGGGGCTTGACACAGAATTGCTACTGCGTGCGGCCGCTTATGGCCTGAATTTGGCGACAGGGAATAAAATTAATATTTATCGCGGAATCGGGTCTCAAAAGTCACGTAAATAATGTAATCTCGAGCTGGGAACTTCACGTACCGATGAATAAATCATTAAGCAACAGGTATGAACAAAGAGGTACATTCTCCGCGTTATTTTTTCCACTTTATACGGTTCCATGTCAAAACTTAAAAAAAGTTCCCGGGTTTTGAACTGATGGAGTATGATCTCTACGGGCGTTAGCATTAGTAGAGATTCATGGCATGATCTACACTTGACCTACATTTGAAAAATCAATATAAAATTAAAAAATAAATATACCAACATTATAATGGAACAAGTTCCAAGCAGACCCGCCAGATAAATACCTGTTGTTTCCAATACCACATCAAGTCACACTCAGACGTATGTGCAACCACAGTTACTGGACATAAAGTCCCAAAAATAAGGTTTTAATCGAGTTTAGAAATCGGTATCCTTATAATCTACTTCGTTATAAGGATACCGATTTCTAAACTCGATTAAAACCTTATTTTTGGGACTTTATGTCCAGTAACTGTGGTGCAACTCTGTAACTTTTGCTCCACATATTTGCATGCATGCATGGAAATCCCCATTCAAAATTGTTCACTTTACCCCCCCCCCCCCCCCCCCTAATCAATTGCTTGCTCTAAGACATAATGCCAGTTATTGGTCACTTGACCTCCCCCTTAATTGATATCTAAAAACTCATTATTATTTGTTTTTATTATTATTATTATTAATATTATCTCCAGTACCCCTGAAGATATATTAATGCGTACAGAATATTCTTTCTTTTTTTCTGCAGGGTTGCCATCATATATATACCTTGTAGACCTTGATGGAGAAGGTGATAAGAATATCGAAGTCCGCACCTAATTTGTCGAAGCATTATATCATTAAGAATAGGAGAATGAAAGTCATTCCTGACCAATACATATGTTGTTCTTTGACTTTGTGGTGTGGCTAAATTTTCATGGTAATAACGTCGGTTCACTGCCGCCTGCTCACTGTGCCCAATATTCAGATACCTATATGTTCTAAGCAAGTAGGATGACATAGGTCCCTGGGTATCCAAATACGTAACATATGCTTAGTCAGGAAGATTCGCGAAATTAAAAGATTTCAAGACGAAACGAATGCGGAAATTGGAGTTGGAAAATCCCAGTCTAAATATAACTGGTTCGATTAGGGGAACCCCCCCGAAACTTAAGAGTTACTCCTCTTAGTACTACCCCACAACCATCGTACATTATGGACTCGCCCCTCAAACAATGACATTGTCCACGAAAATTGGAATAATGAAATGATACACAAAGACGAACTCTAGGAATGGTTGGCCGGTCATCTATATCTATATTTGCGAATGTCTGTCTGTGTTCTATAGATGGTCCCCGTGAATTTCTATAGAACACAGACAGATGACACCAAAGGGGTCTAACAGGGGTAACTTTTTTTTTTTCACGAGCAAGATGATAATGGTGCGAGTTGGAGTTCGATATACACGAAGTTACATGTTACATATAATAATCTTCATAATTCGTGCTAAGAAGTTTTTGGCGTTCAACTTTCACAACATCGACAAATGGTGACCGAATTAAGTCACTTGAACAATTATAACTTCTCAACTGTCATACATATATGGGGCGGGAATCAGCGTGTGCATTCATATAGTGAGCAAATAAAACAGACCCATTGTAGAACAAAGCATTAAACGTACTATGTTTTCCATTCTATATAAGAGATATATATTTTTGGTCACAGTGTGCAGTCAAATATAATTTCTTCTGAGATAAACGAAAACACAGTTAGTATCACATGACGTTTTAGGATCCTCCAATACTGACATCTGGCAAGGGACCATCTGCCAGATACAGAGAATTTCTCATTCTTTTTAGAGCAGACTCATAGCCTAACATAAACAAGTTAACTTAAACTCTAGCTCGCTTTGTGTCGGGCATATGTAGCTGATATATAGCAGCATTTCTTTTCAACTGGGAATAATTAGCCAGTATAGAACCATGCACGAACAGAGGAGAACCTGGATATTTCTTTAAAACATGTGTGTCAACATATCTTCACGAAGATATGATAACCAGGTGTCCTCAAAATCTTAGTCTAACCCACTAGATTGATTTATACATCTCTATATGTAAAACACAATTGTCGTCTTTTATTTTTGCGCACGAATGTGTTTATGATGTTCATGTTTTGATGCCAATATAAATATTTTAAAAAATGTCAATTCCAACAACGTCGACTTTACGATTAAAACAAATGACAAATGAGTACGCACAGTTGTAAATAAACAAATACTTCTTTATATATTGGTTGAACGAATTGATCGCGATAAACAAAATGACAACCACTCCGACAAGATGAGCCCTACTTATATTCCATTTATAATAATGACGTTTTGTGATGGCATTTGGATATACAACTTTTGAGAATATGTCAATTAACACTTTGAGCAAGGGTATATATCATCTATTCACACCAAATGTCCACAGTCCACATCAGAGCGTTTCACATCTCTTTAACCTGGGCAACGCCGGGTAACCATGCTAGTTTATGAATAAAATATAACAATTAATACAGGGATGCACGGTATGCACTTTTTTGGCATCTGGCATTTCGGGGACCTATCTTTTTGGACACTCATCACCAAATTTTTGTCTAAACCCACATAAAACCCTACTGGTATCACTAATATGACTGGGAAATTATCTCTTTAATGGTTAAATGATAAATTTGGATTAGCTTACGTCATTGATCTATCTATGTTTGTCCCGACTGTCTTAATTGGCTCGTTGTGCTTTGTGTGTTCCATAACTCATTTCGGGCGTAAGCAGAGTAGAGATTCATGGCATGAAATGAGACGTTGCATGGGATGGTCGAAAAAATTGAGTGATCTGCTCCTTCACCCCATGCATGACATGCATGGTGGGATTATTATTTATGTGCACATACGTTGTTCTGTGCGCTCACGTGGCCCTATGCGTCCGGAGCCTCCGTGTTCATTTGAGTTTTCCATTGTGTTGTAACTCGGATTCTGCTCTTTGGACAATGACGTGGTTTCTTCGCTGTCATATAACATACCACTGCAACATCCCTTCCATGGACAGAAAACGTGTTTACCGTAACTGCAAAGAGCAAATGCAGGAGATAGCGAGGGATAGACGAAAATAATCAAGAGCGTCGCTAGGTCGTGGCAAAATACGCCCTTTAGCCATTTCGAATTGTACTACCGCAAAATAAAATAATAATTTGAACTTACAAAGAATATCTGATATACCCCTAATTTCAATGGCAAAATGCAGTCAAATTCAAGTCGAAAAATGGCCGTAACTCATGTGAAAATAATTGTACAGAACCTATATTCGAACTTGGCCTGTAGTTTTGGCTGGGAAACAACACACATACCAGCTTTGGTTCAGATAAAATAATCCAAACTGGAGTTATCGACCGAAATGTTATGAAATCGGTTAAATTCTAAGTCGAAAAAGGGCCGTAACTCATGTAAAAATAATTGGACGGAACCCATATTAGAACTTGGCCAGTATCTTTTATAGTTGGGAAACACACATACCTACTTTGGTTCAGATAAAATAGTCCAAACTGGAGTTATCGATCGGAAACCAAAAATGTTAACGGACGGAAGGACGGACGGACGGACTGAGAAGACTAGGACTCGGAAGACCATACGAGTTTGTACTTGTCAAAATCACTTAAAAACAAGAAGTCCTAAAGAAGGACGTAGCCTAGAGGGTCTCAGTTGAGCAGTCCAACTACGTGACCCTGATCACCCGCCCCACATAGTCCATAGTCAGAGACGTGGCGACGGGGGGGGGGGGGGGGGGGGGGTCACCCCCCCCCAACTTTGGTCAAAATTTTCAACAGTTGGAAATTTCATACCTGTCAAAACATTAGTTGGAAATTTCACATCAACAATAGGTTGAAAATTTCTTGTAGTTTGATTATAAAACAATTTATTGGGGGGGATTTATTGTTTTTGGACTAATAGTTGCATATGTTCCTATTTTTAGTAAAAAAAATTGACAGAAATGGTCATATGTTGGAAATTTTCCAACCTTGGGGGGGGGGTGACAGGTTGGAAATTCCCAACACTTGGAAAGCTTGTGTCCTGGTCCCTCCCCCTTGGCCAGTCAAAAACTTCTAGTTAATTTAAGAAAACAATGTTGTCATACATTTGGTCAACATTGTCATTGGAATTGTCATCAGTTGGAAATTTTCCAACCGAAATGGGGGTGTAGCCTGTAGGGTTTGAAATTTCCAACTGTAGGAAGGCTTGAGGCTAGTCTAGATGCTAGGATTTCGCGATTTTCTTGTTCAGATTTCAAAATTTTCCCACACCGGGCCCAACCATGGTCGACTCGGTGTGTCATTGCCCCTCCCCATGGCCAATACAAAACTGCTACTTAGTTTAACAAAACAATATTTTACTACATTTGGCCAAACTTGTGGACAGAAATAGTCATCAGTTGAAGAATTTTCCAACCTGAGGGGGAGGGGAGTATGAGGTTTGAAATTTCCAACACTAGGAAAGCTTCAGTTGAGGCCAGTCCAGATGCTAGGATTTGCGATTTTCTTGTATCGTTTTCAAAATGTTCTCACACCGGGCGAACAACCATGGTCAGACCGGTGTGTCCTGGTCTCTTGTCCGTAGCCGTGTGCATTTGTTTGGAATTATGCCACTAGATTTTTTTTTTCTGATTCCGGGAATATAGATATAGAATACTTATGAATATATAGGAAACAAGAGGTGTGCATTCGAGTGCTAGCATACCCCCACCGTGGCAAATTCAACCCGCATTATCCGTAAACCCAACAAAAAAGATTTTTAACTTTAAAGAAAAATTCGGACTAATTATATCGATATGGTGTCACAAGAAGCTTGTACAGAAAAAATTATTCAAATTGGTTCATATTTGTTAAAGTTATTAAGTCAGACAGAATTTTCTAAGTCAAAATAAGTTGAAAATGAAGTGTAATATTACAAAAAACAGTTTGAGCCAATCCCTAGCCGCATCATGTACAGAGGGTATTGTGAGAAGCATATATACCAAAAATTATTTAAATCGGTTCATATTTGTTAAAGTTATTAAGTCGGACAGAATTTTCTAAGTCAAAATAAGTCGAAAATGAGGCGTAACTTGAGAGACCGTCCTAAGGAGATTGCATACAAAAAATTATTTAAATCGGTTCATGGTTGTTCGAGTTATGAGGTCGGACGAACGGACGGACGGAGGGAGAAAGCGTGACGGACGGACGGACGCAGTCAATCCAGTATACCCCCCATTTTCTTCGAAAGTGGGGGTTTAATTATGCCTGATCACTGATGTACAAGGAGGGGGTTGCAAAATGGAATAATGCAAAACTTGTGTTTGGTCTGATTCAGGGGGGGGGGGTGCAGTTTGAATTTGCCAAGGTGGACACCCCCCAACAGAGACCCTCTAGCCACGTCCCTTTCCATAGTATGCTCCCTCCCAACTGAAGCAAACCCACTCCCAAGTTCGTAATATTCCTTTGCACATGTTGGAATTTTACAACTCAACTCAAGCTTTCCTAACTGTTGCAAAGTTCAAACCTGGCATGCCCCCCCCTTTTTTTAATGGTGGACCCCATTCAAACAAACTTTGATCCCAACCCTCCATAGGCCATATACACCAAACGCCATTTCTTGATTGGTCGAAATGTGTTAACAAATCTGTAACCGTCCCAAGTAACACAAGGACCCTCCATACTAGTTACAACATATAAGCTAAATAGGCCTGATGGCTCTTGGGGAGGAGCCATTTTAAGAATTACTATGGGGGAAGAGTTGTGTCCCTGGTCGCACCCCTATTTGACCTGGTTACCCCATTTGAACAAATCTGAATCCTAGTCACACGAGGACTCTCCATACGAAATGGTTCTTCAGAAGATGTTTTAAGAATACCTATTGAGGGAAAGAATTGTGTCCCTGGCTCCAACCCTATTTGACCCAGTGATCCAATTCTTAATCAAATCTGAATCCCAGTCATCCATACCAAATATAAGCTAATAGGCCTGATGGTTCTTGATAGGAAGACGTTTTAATAATTAATATAGATGGACAAGTTATGTCCCTGGCCCCACCCTTATTTGACCCGGTGACCTCATTTGAAAACATCTGTATCCCTGTCACTCAAGGACCCTTCGTACCAATTATAAGCTAAATAGCCCCGATGATTCTTGAGAAGATGTTTTAAGGATTACTATGGATGGAAAGAGTTATGTCCCTAGCTATGCTACTTTTTTTTACCCTGTGACCTCCATTTGAACAGAACTAAATCCCAGCCACCTTGGGACCATCAACACAAAATATGACTCAATTCTTTATCTCAGGTAAGCTAAGAAAAACGCCTCCTTCTTTCTCATCCAGTTTCCCATATGTAATTGCCTGAGAAAACAGGTATTTAGTTTTACTGGCCTAACTGTCAGATTCATCATTCTCACTTGGCCTTGGGAGTTTGTTATCATAAGCCATAGGTCATTTATATACAACAGGCAGAGGGTTTTAGTGTATTAATCAACAGAGCTGTCACTCCAATAAGATTTTGTTAATACATGTACTGCCATTTCATTTATTACTTTATAATCACCTTAGCCAGCACAATGTGATTTCTATATTGCAGTATATGGTGTTATGTAAACATTCTGTGTTCTCAGTCACCTTCCTCATATCTCATAGACCTCTGAGTATCTGCTGTTTACATATTCTTAATTTAAAACTGATTTAAACGAAATTTGGTGCAGTCACCCTGGTGGATGTTATAACGGTGTTAGTTTTTTTTTTAATTTAAAAGTTAAAATAAAAATATTAAATTGAGCAAGAAATTAATCTTAATTAAAATGTTAAATGAAAGTGTCAATGACACTGTAGCTCAACTTAGGTAGGGGAATAATTTAATGGTTGACAGTAAATGGAGGAATAGGAAAAGTGCTAATTGAAATGTCTAAGTAAGACTAGATGTACATGTCAAAATCAACATTCATAACAGGTTTCATAATGATCGGATCAGGGATGTGGTCATTATGATGTGCCAAAGGATTTATTGATGCAAAGAGTAAATTCTAAAATGACCTGTAGCCCGTGCCAATGGATTGAATTTTGAAATCCAAGATGGCTGCCAGCGGCCATGTTTTTTGGCCGTATTACCCCAAAATGACTCGTTCCCATATACATGTCAATATCAATATTCATGACAAATTTCATAAAGGTCAGACCAAATGTAGGACCTGTAACCCGCGCCAAAGGATTTAGTCATGCAAAGAGTAAAATCCAAGATGGCTGCTGGCGGCCATGTTTTTTGGCCGAACAACCCCAAAATCACTCTTTCCCATCTACATGTCATTGTTAACATCCATGACAAATTTCATGAAGTTCTGATCAAAACTACGACCTGTAGCCTGCGCCAAAGGATTTAGTCATGCAAAGAGTAAAATCCAAGATTGCTGCCAGCGGCCATGTTTTTTGGCCGAACGACCTCAAAATGACTCGTTCCCATCTACATGTCAATATTAACATCCATGACAAATTTCATAATGATCAGACGAACAGTACGACATGTAGCCCGTGCCAATGGATTGAATTTTGAAATCCAAAATGGCCACCAGTGGCCATGTTTTTTGGCCGAATGACCCCAAAAAGACTCGTTCCCATCTACATGTCAATGTCAACATTCATGACAAATTTCATAAAGATCAGACCAAAGGTACGACCTGTAGCCCGCGCCAAAGGATTTAGTCATGCAAAGAGTAAAATCCAAGATGGCTGCTGACGGCCATGTTTTTTGGCCGAACGACCCCAAAATGACTCGTTCCCATCTACATATCAATATTAACATCCATGACAAATTACATGATGATCAAACGAACAGTACGACCTGTAGCCCGCGCCAATGGATTGAATTTTGAAATCCAAGATGGCCACCAGCGGCCATGTTTTTTGGCCGAATGACCCCAAAATGACTCGTTCCCATCTACATGTCAATGTCAACATTCATGCAAAATTTCATAAAGATCAGACCAAAGGTACGACCTGTAGCCCGCGCCAAAGGAAATTGTTGACAGACACACGCACACACGGACGACGGACGCCAAGCCATGGCAATAGCTCAAACTTACAAAAGTAAGTTGAGCTAAAAATGGATTGGAATTGTTTTTTTGTTTTTTGTTTTTTTCCAAATCAATTTTGTTTTGGTTTTAAATTGAGCAAATTATTTTTTTAAAGATTTATCTCCCTGGCTCTGCCTCTATTTGACCCAGTGACCCCATTTGAACACATCTGAATCCCAGTCACCCAAGGACCATCCATACCAAATATAGTAAGCTAAATCGGCCCAATGGTTCTTGAGAATTCGTTCTAATAATTACTATGGAGGAATAGAGTTATGGCCCTGCTTTCGCAACTATTTGACCTTGTGACCTCATTTGAACAAATAGCACTGAATGTGAGTCACCAAGGGAACATCCACACCAAATATGAACCCATTCGGTCTTATGGTTCCGGAGAAGATGTTTAAATAATTGGACAGACGACGGACGAGGAGTGATGACTGTAGTTCCACCCGAGACTTCGTCTCATGTGAGCTAAAAAGCAGAGAGAACGTGATGGATGGAGAGATCTGTTTTCTAGGGGTTAGGCCAAAAGAACAAAATATCTCAAATTCGGGTTTCCCTACCGACCCTTTTAAAAATCCCCTTCAATATCAACCTGGCACTAATCCAAGAATCAACATTGCAGAAGACACGAAAAGCCATACGAATATGTCCAAAAAAATTAAGCCTGCCTACACGAGTCAGGTTCAAGTTACTTTCCTTGTGAGTGGACACAAAACCAGCTTCGCCATAGTGTGGCGGCATATGTATTATAACCTAATGTTTCGTGCGCATTAAGTACCAATTGAGCCACCTGTGGGCTCCTACATGCACTCTTGGAACAAATGTGTATAAATTCTACACAATATGTGTTACATTTTATCTTAAACAAAATTGTGTAGAAATGACACAACAGAATATGTGTCTCAGTGGAATTTTTTCACAAATGAATAATAGTGAATATGTATATATGGGAAGCCAAATTGACATTTAATAAATAATTGAGCTTAAGCACAATAAGGAATCTCTAATTGCGCTTAAGCACAATAAGAATATTCCTCATTGTGCTTAAGTGCAATTAGATATTCCTTATCGCGCTTAAGTACTTAAGCTCAATAGATTTTCCCTTATTCCGCTTAAGCACAATTAGGTATTCCTACCTAATTGCACTTAAGTGCAATAAGATATTCCTTATTCTGCTTAAGCGCAATTTCATTCTTATTGCGCTTAAGTGTAATTAATATAACCTAGTAAAAGCTACATATTAAATATCTGACAGCAGCTTTAAAACAACACAATTTTAACTGAACTGTACAATCATTGTGTTTAACACTTTTTAAAGCTGCTGCCAATTAACATCCACACCAAATAAGCGAAGCTTACTGTTAGTGACACCATTTAGAAACTTTATTGAAACCTGTTTTTTTTTTGGACTTTATATCCAGTAACTGTGATCATATTTTATATGTCATCAGTGAAGTTTGAAGCCTCTCATTCTAATCGACCATATCAACAAATAAACAACTGAGATTGTACCATAGTTTTAAATGTTTTTAACAAAATATCTAGCCTGCTCAATATTTAATAAAAATTCCACACAACGGCTAAATTCTAGTAATATATAATCAAATAAACAGATGACCGCCGTCTATAAGATAAACAAGTCTGGGTGAACGATCTATAATGACCCGATCAGGCTAAAATATATGTTTTCCCCAAATTCCTATCTTCCTGACACAGTGCTCACTGCTGTAAGAGAGAGAACTCTACATTTCTTGAATACCTGTATTGAAATTGTGTTTGTTTGAAGTTCTGTGCATTTTTATATTCAATATTATCAGTAAATAATTATTCCGTGTCTTAATTAAAAAGAAATCAGAATTAAATTTTGTTAAATATTGGTTGAATGATAATTATCCCAGATGCATGATGGTTGTTAAAGACCGATCGGTTTATTTACAATAGATAAGTTGTATGTTCACCTAGATCATGCCACGAATCTCTACTCTGGTTAATGCCCATTAGAGATCATATAATTTCCACCTTCACAAAACCTTGGAACTTTTTGAAGTTTTGACAGGTATAACCTTATAAAGTTGAAAAAATAACACGGGGAATATATTTCTTAGTTATCATCTCTTCCTTAATAATGTACGGTACTTCACTCTAGATGAAGGTCCCAACCTGAGATTGCTATGGGAGGCCAAATTCACATTTATTAATAATTGTGCTTCAGCGTAATTCAAATGCACTTCAGCGCAATTCAATTGCACTTCAGTCCAATTCAATTGCGCTTCAGCGCAATTGAAAATTAATTGCCCTTCAGCGCAATTATTTTCCCATATATGGGAACCCCCCAGTTAATTATTAAATGGAATAACCTAGTATATCTATTCAGGGGTGTAAGCTAGCTTGTAACAATAATTGTGCTTCAGTTAATATGAATCAAGCTGGATTGCGCTTCAGCGCAATTATTAATAAATGTGAATTTGGCCTCCCATAGATTGCATGCATTTCTCTAACTTTTGTGAGCCGTTATCGTAATAAACATTGAATTAATTACCAACGATAAATCCGATAATTGTAAGCGACGCAAAGCAAAATAGCTTACAAATTCACTTAAATCCGGATATTTTTAGTTGGAACCTTCACCTATAGTGAACCACGTGACAGGCCCCTGGGGAAAATTACTAAAATACCAAAATAGACTACATTGGTAGGCCTATAGTCTATATTGGTATTTTAGTAATTTTCATCAGGGGCCTGTGTAGTGAAGTATATCATTAAGGAACAAATAATAACTAAGAATTATATTCCCAGCGTTATTTTTTTCGACTTTATAAGGTTCCCTGTCAAAACTCAAAAAAGTTCCAAGATTTTGTACTGCTGGAATACGATATCTACGGGCGTTAGTATGGGAGGCCAAATTCACATTTAATAATTAATTGCGCTTAAGCGCAATTAATTGCGCTTAAGCGCAAATAATTACGCTTAAGCGCAATCAATTACGCTTAAGCGCAATCAATTACGCTTAAGCGCAATTCATGGTTATATGTAACAAAACACCCCTGGTGAATAAATAGGTTTCTCCATAACTTAGCATTAACTTCTATTGACATGTCACCTCTTGGTTTCATTGGTTTGATTGGGTAGGGAGCTAGCCCAACTTCTTTATCAAAATGGCTGACTCGCAATAGTATCAACTTCTGTTTTAGTTGGAGCGACTCGTGATAGCATTATATTATCTTCGGTATATATTAGTTGGGGCTACTCGCAATAGCATTACTTTCTGTATTAGTCGGGGCGACATTGATTTTCTTAAATTTTCGAGTATACAGGCACACCATATGAGGGAAGCAAGCCCTCGGTGACACCACATTCACACTATATGATCATGGAAATACTATAGATTTGTGCAAGAGATGCTGATTTAATAAGAAAAACTAGAGCTCCAACACTGAGACACCAAAGCTCCAGTGATTACACACCATTTTTTGGACAGGGATGCTGATAATATGAAAATAGGGTTTTTTCCCCCTGATTTAAGTCAATAAGTAAACCATACAGTAATGCTCTAATTAATCGACTCCTTAACCACAGCAGAATTATGGATAACTTTTCAGGATTTAGTCGGAAATATGGCTTGTTGGCATTCATTGGAAAGCTCTCGAGAGCTTTTCGATGAATGGCAACAAGCCATATTTCCGACTAAATCCTGAAACGTTACCCATAATTCTGCTGTGGTTAAGAAGTCGATTAATTAGAGCATTACTGTATGAGGTAAGAAAGCCCTCATGCAGTGACACCGCATGCGTGTATACTAGGCTAAAATCTGTGCAAAAATACATTAAAAACATCATACAAAAAATTACTAAGAGTTCCGGGAAGGCGACATCAATTCTTTGGATAGAGGGATGCTGATAATATGTAATTAGGGATTCTCCTTGTTGAACACATACTCACAGTTGACTGTTGAGTACAGGTCAAAATTAGCCCAATGCTCATATTGTGTTGCTAGGTGATACACCAGGTCATGCTAATAGTTTATGGGTAGGTTAGATAGTAGTCACAATTATGCTTAAGCGCAATTGATTGCGCTTAAGCGCAATTGATTGGCTTAAGCGCAATTAATTGCGTTTAAGCGTAATTAATTACGCTTAAGCGTAAATGCCCTATTTGCGCTTAAGCACAATATGTGGTATTTGCGCTTAAGCACAATTGATTGCGCTTAAGCGCAATTATTTGCGCTTAAGCGCAATCAATTGCGCTTAAGCGCAAATTCATTATTAAATGTGAATTTGGCCTCCCATACGTTAGCCATAGTATAGATTCTTGACATGATATGACGTTCACACAGACAGTCTACATCATAACATGACCGCTGACGATACATTGTAACCGAAATCGGCCCGGAAGAAGAAATTCATCAGCTGTTGTGCCAGTCAACCAGTGTCAAATATGAGTAGTTGTGTACGTGGCATGTTGCACATTATAGCATGTAGCATTTATCATTGCCAAAAGTAACACGAAATAACATCTCAGATATTTAGAAAAACACACAGAGAAATTCTTACCAGTTCACTACACAATCGGACTGGAAATATTCACTTCCGCGGTGGAATTCCCCAGTAAGGAAATTAGTTATAAATAGCCGTAAGATAATGACGGCCAAGAACGACCACTCATTTTGTACTTCCTTCAAACATAAAAATTATAGAGTTGCTTTCCCCGTTGACTTGTATCACCAGAGTGGGGGTGGGTGATAAGTGGGAGCGCAGATTCGGGCTTGTTTTTTCGGTCCAGGGAAGATTAGGCAGTGGTGATTCGGCAGGGACGATTCGGCCCCAATTAGGTAATTAGGTGGCGTGGGTGTTAATTGGACGGCTTTTTATGTTGATTAAATCTTGGGGGTTTTGATTGCCTTTGATTTGGGGCCGGTCTTTTTATGACAATGGAGATTATACATGTACTTAACGTTTTATTGGCAACACTATTAACGGATATATATACATAGTAATAAAACACATCAACAAATTCAAATAATGATATGAATATATACATTTTACATGATAAAACATCCGAAAATTTATTGATTAAACATTGAAAAATCTTATCAATACAATATAATTTATTTCAGTTATTGAAAACAAGTTAAAACATGGAAGAATCAATCAGTACAATTGTTTATTTATTAAAACAGTTTTAAAACATGGAGTACGTTGTTTGTCTTCGCAGCCGCCGCAGTTCTTTGATTGTCCGTTCTTGTCTTGTGGATCGTGTTTGCCTCCTGTAGAAACTCTGTCATCTTGATGCTGATGGGGTTGTTTGTCTTATATGATATAAAAAGTAGAGTATATGTGTACATAACTGTACATGCTTACCCTTAAATAGATGGAATCATGTTGTGATAGGGCGATGTCATGAACAAGTCTCACAATTTTATCTTGTTCAAACAAACCTGCCAGAAGCCGCTCTGAGTGTAAAAAGCGCTAAACTATCCAAGGTAGATACATATATCTATATAGAAACATTATTATGTACAACTTTATTATAAAATTTCTCACAGACAAATCACAGGAAAGAATATTGTAACAAAACGGTCAAATCATAAGATCAAAATATAATATAAACTAGAGCAATGATACCCTTTTATACACTTTAATTAAAATGTTTTATTATGATAATAAAATATCATACAACAGAAAAATATATATAAACATCCAAATATCCTATACTGAAAAAACATTTTTAGGTGAGAAGATTCGGTCCAAACCATGGGCCGAATCGTCCCTGCCGAATCTTCCCTGGACAGTCATTTGAGTAAATACATTGCTCATTACCTGAACACATATATGAAATTCAAGGCAAAGCATTTCCTTCAAGTTAAGACTGGTATGTTTTACCAACCATAGCTTCATGGTCACTAGTCTATTAATAATGTCAAACCTCCATATCTTTCTGAGGACAGCTTTAACTATATTACAATAATTCAGCATGCATAATTGTTACCATTGTGTGAGTTATAATTTGTGACTCCTTGGAATTTGAATACATGTAACTCGTATCCGTTCCTCAACCATATTCTGATTAATATCATGTATAATGGAGAACATGTCTCTATTCCGAAGGTTCGCTATTCCGAAGGTTCACTATTCCGAAGGTTCATTATTCCGAAGGTTCGCTATTCCGAAGGTTCGCTATTCCGAAGGTTCGCTATTCCGAAGATTTTTGTTATTTTAATGAATGGTAAATTCAATATTCTAAACTATTGAGTGGGTTCTTTATCACGAAGACTCTTTTTATGAAGGAAATAACTGAAAACATTTTTTTCGCGGGTTTCCTTGAGATTAAATGTCATTACGTATGACGCTATTTCCCAAAACATATTCACGTCAGGCAGCCCACACAATTGCTATGTTTCCATACGATTTAATGTCATCACGTATGTATCTGGAGGTTCGAAAATTAAGTGGGCCTTTAATGTTGATGTTTCTTTCGAATACAGATTGCCAGTCCGGAAAAAAACTATATCTCTTATACATGTAGTTTATTTCAGTCATCGTATTTTCAACTTTCCATAATAAACGATAAACTGATACTGTCTTCTTGCTATTAATAACCGACATCTGGGACAATTTGGGAATTAGAAGTGGGTGTATACATGTACTATATGTGAATACTAGCGTAATAGTATTTTCATTCCTCGTGTGGTTTTTGTGGTGGGGTGCAAATTTTAATTCATTTCTGGTTAAATACGCCCAGAATAGAAAACCTTCGGAATAGCGAACCTTCGGAATAGCGAACCTTCGGAATAATGAACCTTCGGAATAATGAACCTTCGGAATAGCGAACCTTCGGAACAATGAACCTTCGGAATAGAGAACCCTACCCGTATAATGTACTGCATACACAGTGTACTCAAAACATATGCTATGTCATTCTTGTTACTAGTGTCTTTACTTACACAGTCCATGCATGCTCTTAAAAAGAACTTATAGAAACCCAAATTATTAAGCCATTAAGCCAATATCGACATTTTTCATTACTCAAAATCAAATCCTAATTAGTTGGACATTTTATTAGACCAAATCCTAATAGTTGGAAATTTTATTAGACCAATTCCTATATAGTTGGAAATGTTATGGTCTCACCCCAGTTGGAAACTTCCCTGGTTATACACATTAGCGTGACGGCACTTAAAATTGTAAGTATTTTCTTAAAAATCCAAATTATTCTATCAAATTTGAAGTGTGATTTTTTAATATGACCGTTTGTATCCGTGTGTGTTGAATGGCTAAGTTGCCCTCTCTGCAATGTTATGCGACATTAGCGTGACGGCACTTAAAAATGTAAGTATTTTCTTAAAAATCCAAATTATTCTATCAAAATTGAATTATGATTTTTGAATCGTTTGTATCCGTGTGTGTTGAATGGCTAAGTTGCCCTCTCTGCAATGTTATGCGACATTAGCGCGACGGCACTTAAAAAGGTAAGTATTTTCTTAAAAATCCAAATCACTTCCCTTATCCAAAAACATTGAGATATTCGCTAACATTCAGAAATATATAGAACTAACTGGCAGATTCAAGCCATATTATGCACAGACCTGATGTATACGATCTTAGGCTATGTATGGAACAAATTAAAAACGCATTAAAATCTAAATTAAACTAAGTGTAACATCATCCCAAAAGTACCCTGCCAAAACCTGCTACGATTGAGGGGGGGGGGGCTATCCGGCACATTATAATTAACAATAACAATAGTAATTTCTTGAGCTGTATACATTCATATACATCGAAATGTACATTCTATTTTTGTCTGTATGAAACGGTCACCATTCATTATTTCATACGTGTAGGAGACGGCTTAAGATAAGCATTATGCTTACTGCCAAATCCCATTATAACCATCAATATCTCTCATCATCATACCGTGATTTTTGTACATTATATTGGTTAAAATAAAATATGTTTAAACTAAAAATCTAAATTATTCTATCAAAATTATGATTTTTGAATATGACCGTTTGTATCCGTGTGTGTTGAATTTGATTTGTAAGGTTCACGGAAGATTTAACTCTTCGTTTTCGACATTTTACCTTAACGTTCGGCGATAAAGTTTGTTTTTAGACATTCCAATGGGCAAACCATAGTTTCCTGGTAAGTTTGTTATCTCCGGGACACGAAAATGCAAACATATACACGAAAAGTCAGAACAGGTCTACATGTGGCACATTCAAAGACAAGCCACGGTGGCTACAGTGCGAAATTTTTATGGCTCCAGTTCGAAAACGAGCGCAAACGCAAATTATAAGCTCCAGTGCGCACCCACGATAAATAATTTCAATATTGCACATAATTCATCGAGAATTTAGTAAATTATCTATAGGCGTTATATAGCCGAGCATGCATATATAATGACATTTTATCTAATATTTGTATTTTTGCAGAGCAAATATAGATGTTACCATTGCAATATATATAGGGCGGCTAAGTGTCAAATAGTAACAGAATCGTTAAATTTATGATGCAAACCTGACCTGTCATGAATGGCATGCAGTGTTCGTCAACTATGAAGACTAATTTTTTTCCCGACAAACCAATCACAATGGTCAATTATATGAATTATATATGTTTATTCTCTCATCCAACATACATGGTGCAGAGACATAACATATTACAATAACAATAATGGTCGACAGTATGTTGCTAAGCAAATACCACAAATGATCGAATGACACCATAGCACTAACCATTCAGAGGTATTTTTGCCTTAATTTAGTATATATAGTCTCTAGTCGCATGTTGATGGTTATGTTCGAAGGAGGCACATGTCTGAAACTATATACATGCATGTGATGCGTGGACCACGGATCATTCTAAGATCGGGAGACTTTGCAACCCGATCTCTCCTTAGTAATTGTTACTATAGGCAACAACCCGGAATTGGCATGAAAATTTGTCTATTTTAAAAAACGTGTGGAACATGCAACTATATATGTCCTATATATATCACCATATTTCACTTAACAATGCATGTTTTTTTGTGAATTATAGCCGATGTAATTCGCATGCACATATATTCCTACCCGATACTAGCGGACAACAATTCCATTTACACACCCTGGCCACCTTTAAATATATATTAGTGGGTATGTCGTGCATAAGTACGCTATATAAACCGTTTACCTGTCATTGCGCTGCTCTGCGCATGCACGAATAAATCAACGTGATATGCGATAAACCCTTCCCCATATCGTCACTCGATAATCACAATGTGCCAACTCGGTTTTTCTGTTTTCCGAGAAAATGGCGATTGAAGGATTTGGTCATTTCAAAATATCGTGATCTCCGATTTTGCGCTCTTTAAAAGCTGGAGATATCTCTGTTGAGTTTATATGATCACTAAACTACATAGAGTACACAAAATATCCAGTAAAATCGCAAGAAAGGTGTTTTGGGGGACATTGGAGCGTGAAGCTAGAACACTGTTCTAACAGTTTTACTATTTTTATTCGTATCAACTTGTTCGAGCGCAGCAAACAAGTCGGTGAATACATCTTTAGTTATTGAACACATGTGGCACTCAACTTTGGCGATAATGTTTTGGGAGAGTGATTCACCTTGACCCGCTCAACCCCGACATATTAATGATATTATACATATACGTGTGTTGCTTATCGCACACTCTTTACATATTCTATTCCGACCTCAAAATTAGTTTATAATTTACCACTGTGAAATTGAATTGAAATGAACTCAGATCATTGCTCAATTATTATTATCCATCCCTTAACTAAAACTATTTCCGATTGGTCAAAAGCCGCCACGTAATAATCTGAGAAAAAGTCACATTGGACTCCCGAATGTCATATTGGACTCCCAAGTGTGCAATATCACTTTATTATCGGGACACTGTGACGTCAGGAATTAACTATTGCGAAATGAATCGGTGAAATTGTGATGCGCACGCAACACTGGTGGATTTAGAGACGTTTCGCTTCCGCATTGAGTTTTTCATTTCCGTGTTTACTGTTCCAAATCATGCTTTCTGATGATCAAATACATGCCTTTATACAAAATTAAGTGCCGACAAATACCAAAAATAACCACAAAAGTTTTATTCCCAAAATTTGGATAAACATACAGATGGCTAATAAAAATGTCATTATTAACGCCACGGTGTATACTGTGCTTGAAAATATAAATACCACTGGTGTTATGCGGGATTATGTCGATGTAAAAGCTGCGAATGGGTCGCTTTAAAAGCTGTAGTGTTACCCCGAATGCGGTATCCTCAATAAAATAGTCCGACACACATTAGCACATGTGCTCATATTGATAATTACCTTTGGAAAGCATGCGATCGTGTGGTAAATTTAATACTTAGGGGTACTTTTGTCCGGGGAGTGTTTAGGACGTGTCAAATCGTGACCCCGACCTGACCTTGATCTTTAAAACAGTCAATTCAAGGTCAAATTGGGTAAAACGGACGGATTTCGACGAAATTTGATACCAAGGGGTACTTTTGTCCGGGGAGTGTTTTGGACGGGTCAAACCGTGACCCCAACTTGACATTGACCTTCAATATGGTCAAACCAAGGTCAAATCGGGTAAACGGATGGATTTCGACGAAATTTTATACCTAGGGTTACTTTTGTCCGGGGAGTGTTTTGGACGGGTCAACTCGTGACCCCGACCTGACCTTGACCTTCAAAATTGTAAATTCAAGGTCAAATAGGGTAAATCGGACGGATTTCGACGAAATTTGATACCTAGGGGTGGTTTTGTCCGGGGAGTGTTTTGGACGGGTCAATTCGTGACCTCGACCTTACCTTGACCTTCAAAATGGTCAATTCAAGGTCAAATCGGGTAAAACGGACGGATTTCGACGAAATTTTATACCTAGGGGTGTTTACTCCGAGGAGTGTTTTGGACGGCTCAAATCATGACCCCGACCTGACCTTGACTTTAAAAAATAGTCAATTCAAGGTCAAATCGCGCCTTTCGCCGGAAAGCAGATGGAAACAGCCCGGACGAAGTCGGGCCCCCCAGCCAGTGTAATAAAAAGCGAGACAGCTTGAAGAATGTAATGTATAACACGAGAAACTGGAAAACGTGGTATATGGACATATCCAAATTTCCCACATGGAATTTGAAAGCTAGTTTATATTATAATTATATTATAATTTATATTTATGCTGTGGAAAAGTAAGGAAATAAAACCTCAGTAAACCTGGTCCAGGGGAGGGTTTTGCTCGTTCACAACAGGAAAATAAAGTGCAGTTAAATGGCTGTTTATTCATAAAATAAACTACCGAAAATAAACATAATGTGAAGGTTGGAGCATCAAAACCGCCACAGGGATCAAAACCTTAAAGTTTGATCACAGCCCCACCCAAAACCAACCCTGGATCAAGGAAAGAGAGGGAAAATTGCTGATATCTATAAATTAGTATAACGGACTGACTTATGTTATTACCTGTAACGTAACGTTAAAATAAAAACACCAATAGAAAACCAACCAACCCATGAAGGCAAAACCTACATTAACACCCCCTGCTAGTGAACATATCATTAACATGTTAGCAAAATGCTTCATCTCAACAAATCTAAAATCAACCTACATAAAAACATACATATAATTGCTTGACAACGATATGACACTGCTGTCACCACAAGTTGCAAATTTCTGATAATCTAACAAAATACAAGGCACTGAAAACATCCAAGTACCCATACCAAACAATATATATTTGGCCGGGCCACCTGCCTCGACCTAATGAATTCAGTTACTGCACTCAAAACAAACAAATCGATCTTGAATAGGATCAAATATCAGCTGATATACATGTACATGGCAATATGTCGTTATGAAAAGGTTCAACAAGAACCAAAACGAATCGCAATTGCATAAAGCGGCCAGGCCACCTGCCTTGACCAATACGGTAAATTATTTTAATTAGTAATAAATGCAGCCATAACCATGACTGATATACCAACCTACAGATGATTGGAGCGTA
Organism: Siphonodentalium dalli; assembly: GCA_032622095.1. NCBI lineage: Eukaryota > Metazoa > Mollusca > Scaphopoda > Gadilida > Siphonodentaliidae > Siphonodentalium > Siphonodentalium dalli. The sequence goes on from CP136065.1 coordinate 100,042,074, forward strand.
TGTATTTGAGAAAAGCTTGTGACTGCCAACGCCCCAAAGACCTAATTTGGGCATCAGAAAACCCTCTTTCACTGGCTTCCGAAGCACCCCCTATCCTAAAACTATGTCCGTTGTATAAATCAGGATCGAGTCCAGAAAAAAGAACGGTAGTTCTCAATATTTGATCAAAGGCCTGTCGATGAATAGGGCGTCCTGCAGCAGAAATAAAAAGTGGCCCTGAGTTAATACCACACATAGAAATATACTGAGCAACTCGCTGGATAGGGCAAATTAATGAAGGCTGTTGAGTTGCAATAGCGATGTACTGTGGCTTACCTGATATATTATGCTTAAAATTACGAAAAGTAACCATGAGCCTAGCATGATCAATGGTAATATCAGAGTATTGTAGAATATTACACTGACTATCATAATTTGTAAGGCACAATTCCCCGACCCGAGCTAACGCAAAAAAGGCCAGGGAAAACATAGCTTTGAAAATAACGACCATATAATGCGACAAGGAGCATGAATCTAAAGCTTCAATTAAACGCAAAAGAATATGTCGTGTTATGGGCAATCGGAGGTCTACTGAAGGTCGTAACCGAGACACACCTGCAAGTGCCTTTTTGACTAAAAATTGCAACGTAGGGTCTGGCAAGCAACGTGCTTTGTGGTAAAATGATATCGCAGAAAGAATTGTTTGTATTGATTTACAACCATAACTCCTGTTATACATAAAAACAATAAACTTTAATAAAATAATGTCATTGATAGGAAGAGCTGCAGGAAAACCATATAACAAAGCAAATTCTGAAAACAAGCTCCACGCCTTCTGGTATTGTTGGTGTGTTCTAGGCGCGAGCGAATGACCTAGCAAATGATTCACCGTGTCAGCAAGCAATCCAGACTGAGATCCTTGGGGACAAGTTCTGGTAGGGGGTTGCTCCATGGAGCCATTTCCCTGAATTTGGTAACCTGCAAACGAGAAAGAGCGTCTGCTAAGATGCTCTTTTTACAGGTGTGTAAAGTTGGTTTGACATTGGACGTTGGACGTTCAACAAAAACGATCTAAAAACCGCATATTTGCAGATGAAAATTAGCGTCTGCTAAGATGCTCTTTTTACAGGTGTGTGAAGTTGGTTTGACATTGGACATTGGACGTTCAACAACAACGATCTTAAAACCGCTTATTTGCAGCTGAATCGAGTCGCACATAGGCACAGACAGTACCGCTTTGTTTCGGTCCAAGCGGTATTGCGTGGGAATAATCTATGCTCCATAGGATTTCCCTACCGAAATTTCAAGGTTATTGATCCACTGGTTTTGCCTCTACCCTCTGCACTCACGGCGAACTTTAGACAGAATTTTCTAAGTCGAACGTCCATTTGTTTACCTTTCGAAAGACATTAAAACAGACATTCAAATATATGCTTCTGGCCCAATTATAGGGCCCGTTTCGGGTGCCATGGGCGTACCTGGATGTGTAACGAATGAAAATCATCGGCATATCATAATGCTGCTTGCAGTTTGTGAGATAATGGGGGTGATAAAATATTTGGGAATATCGCTGTGAAGTTGGACGGACGTTGGACGTTCGTGGACATTCAACAATTTGATTATTTACATGGAAATATGTTTGTATGGAGGGTGATTTTTTAAAATAAGAGTTGTGTGGGCACAAGGCAGCTGTTAGTCATATAAACACGTGCGAGTCTATGGTATTTCATTGAAAACAGACCGTGTCGCGAATGTCCACGAACGTCCAACGTCCGCCCAACTTCACAGCGATTTTCCCAAATATTTGATCACCCCCATATATTTGAATGTCTGTTTGAATGTCTTTCGAAAGGTAAACAAATGTACGTTCGACTTAGAAAATTCTGTCTAAAGTTCGCCGTGAGTGCAGAGGGTAGAGGCAAAACCAGTGGATCAATAACCTTGAAATTTCGGTAGGGACATCCCATGGAGCATAGATTATTCCCACGCAATACCGCTTTGACCGAAACAAAGCGGTTCTACCTGTGCCTATGTGCGATTCGATTCAGCTGCAAATAAGCGGTTTTAAGATCGTTGTTGTTGTTGTTGTTGTTGAACATCCAACGTCCAATGCCAAACCAACTTCACACTAACGAAGGATAATATGGACTTAATGGATAGACTATCCAACCACAGGGAAATAAAATTTGCATTCCACAAAAATGGGTTTATTTGGGCGAGGCTGCTTAATGGACGGAAGATAAAATTTGACACCAATGACGACATAGACGAAGTGATCAGAAAAGACTCAGAAAAACGAAAATAGTTCTCAAAGTGATTAATAGAAAAACTGATTGGAATTAACATGTACTGTATATACTTTGTTAGGTAAAAATAAGATATTTGCGTGTTTATGGTAACCCACCGCACCAATCTCAAATACTGAACCCAAAATTAATGTTCTTGATGTAGCCCTTTTTTGTTGCTGAACATTCTGTTCTAACAACTATCATTAAGTTTTGACATAAAAATATATATATATATATTTCTATTTACAATTCAGATACCCATGGTATATGTCTTGTGTATGGATATATATATTTTATTTAAATGGATATATTTTCAAATTCTTTTTTTCATAATTCGAATTGTTTCTCAAAAAAAATAAAAAATAAATAAACATTATAAAAAGACATCTTGATTCACGGGATGTGTGGTTTGAACCTTTTATCTATGTGGGACCTAGTATTAGAAATACGTATTTATCGTATTGTGGCCATACTTTGCTGGTTGAAAAGAGAAAGTTACTCTTTATCCAATTTTATTATTATAAATCTACATATACCAGTACAATAATACATGTATTTGTTGGTATGAGTTATAAGTAGGCTGTACTTAGCATTTCATTTGCGAGGATTACAATATTTGATGTACACCCCCTAATACCATATGGTATATACATGCAAGGGCATACACATTTTCAGTTCTTTTGCTCAATGATATATGGTATTATATCTTTAAATGTATTCATTATACTGCAATTAATTACACAATTTCATAATTTTTCCAAGATAGGGAATACAGGTCTTCGTTTGTTTGTTTGTTTTGTTATCTTACTTAAATTTCAATACCTGAGGAGAAATTTCGCTATTTATATAAATGAATAAAAACCATAAAATACACCCAATCCTTCCTTCTCAAATAGCTTCAGTCTATCTCTATACTAACATCATTCTTATTATGAAATACATAAATGTATACTATACAACTGTTTCCATTTGTCTGTTTGTCATATTTCAAATTTATATTATACCATGTCGATAGATATAATGTCTATGAACTGTCGGGGTCTGTGCAATCGCCAGAAGAGAAGAGATGTATTTGACTACTTAAAAAGTAAGAAATTTGACATAATCTGCTTACAAGATGTGCACTTCGGAAAAAATCAGGAAAATAATATAAAAATTGAATGGGGATACGAGTGTTACATTAACAGTTTTTCTACATCATCGAGAGGTGTCGCTATTCTACTCCGAAATTCTTTTGAATATAAGATCCATGACATCAAGCGTGATGAAGTAGGGAATTCTCTTTCGTTAGATATTGAAATCGAAAATAGGCGTTTTACATTATTAAATATATATGGGCCAAACACTGATCAACCTAAATTTTATGAAAAGCTTAGTGAATATATGGCCACCGTCGAGTCAAACTTTGTTGTGTGTGGAGATTTTAATATAGTGCTTAACCAAAATCTTGATTCCTTGAACTATGTGAGACATAATAATCCTCCTGCTCATAAAGCTCTTTTGAAGGCTATGGGTCGTAACGGTTTAGTTGATGTTTGGCGAGCATTAAATCCGGAAACAAAGCGTTATACATGGAGAAAGAAAACACCTATAAAACAAGCTCGATTTGATTACTTTCTTGTATCCGAATGCATGCTTTCACTCACCAGAAAGGCAGATATACACCCAGGTTATAGGACAGATCGTTCTATTATCTCATTAAAGGCACGTGTGGCCTTAATTGTCGAAAATATTCATATTTGTTCCAAACACCGTAAACCGAAAAACAGTAAAACGCATACAGTTCCGTGCATATATGCCATGACCATCGCGTAAACAGCATGTTATCATAAAGACCTACTATATTTTATCTAAGCAAGAGTCTGACTGTGTTACAGAGACAGCACAATGCTACTGGCTAATCATACACAAATGGCATAAACGCTCTTTATTAGTTCCATATCAGGTATTCACCAACAAAGAACGCTCTTTATGTTTACCATCATAATATAAACAAACACCAGAAAAGTAACTGTTTATGCTTTTGTTTACATAACAATGGTCAAATATATGACAATACCATACTGTTTATGCGATATTTCTTATTTGTATTCGGACAAAGTCTGTCTACATTTTGATGTTCTTTCTGTTTGTGGCGGATTTTGACGGGTGGAAATATTTTCACAGGATACCCACCGCCAAGGCCAACCGTACCTTTAAAATTGAATTTGACAGAATTTACCCGTGGCCATGGATATTGGAAATACAATAACTCTCTTCTGAAAAATACAGACTATGTCAATGAAATTAACAAATTAATTGAGACCATAGAATCTCAATATTTTGATGAAAAGGGAAAACATGTAGAAATTAATGACCAACTTTTTTTCGAAACACTGCTTATGGAAATACGAGGTAAAACTTTAGAATTATCATCAAAAATAAAAAAAAAAGAGTCAAAGAAGAAACTGAACTTATAGCTAAAATTGAAAAATTAGAAAAGGAAAATACTAATGAGACATTGGAACAGATGGAAAAATATCAAACTAGCTTAGAAGAAATAAGGAAACATAAACTAGAGGGGATGATGGTAAGATCTAGAGCAAAATGGATCGGCGAAGGAGAGAAACCGAGTAAATATTTTTTAAACATTGAAAAACGACACTACACAAATAAATCTTCAACTATGCTACAAACACCAGATGGTGAAGTGTTAGAAAAACAAGAAGATATTTTAAATGAGGCATGCAAATATTATGGTAAATTATATGAATCAAGAGAAGAGAAACTCTCTTCAAGAAATTTGACTGAATTCCTCAAATTAAATAATATAAACGACATGGAATTAAATAAACTTCCAAATATAATACACGCTAAACTAGATAGTCCAATATCTGATATTGAAGCTTTAGAATTTTTGAAAAAAATGAAAAACAACAAAAGTCCAGGTTCGTCTGGCTTCTCAGTGGAATTCTATAAAATGTTTTGGGGCAAACTAGGTAATTTCTTAGTACGCTCTTTGAATTATGGTTTGGTCAGAGGGGAACTATCTGTAACACAGAAACATGGCGTAGTAACTCTTTTACCAAAAGATAACAAACCACGACAGTTTTTAACAAATTGGAGGCCGCAATCGCTTTTAAACGTAAGCTATAAGATTTTGTCAGGAATTCTCGCTGCCCGTTTAAAACATGTTTTACCAAACTTGATAGATGAAGATCAAACAGGCTTCATACCGGGAAGATACATTGAAGAAAACATTCGCTTAGTAGCAGATTTGATCCATATTACACAATATTGTTGCTTGATTTTGAGAAAGCTTTTGATTCTGTGTCATGGACTTTTATGTCTCAGGTTATGAAGAATTTTAATTTCAGCAACACTTTCATAGGTTACATAGAAACTCTATATAGATGAATCAGCTCAAATCTTAACATTAATGGAAATGTGTCTCCATCTTTCATGATACACCGTGGTTGTAGACAAGGTGACCCAATATCACCATATATTTTTTTAATATGTGCAGAATTATTAAGTATAGCAATAAGAAAATGTAAGAAAATAAAAGGGATTGAGATCGGTAATTATGAATTCAAATTTAGTCAATATGCTGATGACACAACTTTATTTCTCAATGGTGATGCACAGTCCCTGGACAGTACATTTGAGCTACTAGAATATTTTTACTATATATCTGGGCTAAAAATCAATTATAACAAAACATTTGCAGTTTGGATTGGAAGCAAACGTGATTGTACAGAAACTATATGTGACAAGTGGAAAATAAAATGGAACCCAGAAAACTTTCGGCTTCTAGGGATTAACTTTAACTTACTCGATGATGACTTATTTAATGCAAATTATGATAAAGTGATGATGATATAGATAAAATTATAAATTCATGGTCATGCAGAAATTTGACCCCACTTGGACGGATAATTGTTGTGAAATCTCTTATTTTATCCAAGTTGTCATTTCTTTTTCAAACCTTACCTAACCCCAGTGCAGACTACATTAAAGAATTAACAAAGAAAATCTACAAATTTATTTGGCAGAAAAAGCCTGACAAAATTTCACGAAGACAGCTACAGCAAACCTACTCATTCGGAGGTTGCAAAATGGTTGATATAGAACAATTCATGAATTCAATGAAAGCAATCTGGATGAAAAAACTTAATTTTCCAAAATGGCAAATGGCAAAATCTATTAAAATGTTGTTTTAATAATCTTTCAGAAAACTGGTTTCTAGCAAGCCCTACAGCATTAACTAGACAAAGCAAAATCATATCTTGTAAATTTTGGGCCCATGTTATTGAAGCATGGGCAAAATTCTACAAGGCTATAATCTCTGAAACTCTTGACCATATAAACAGTAATAAATTGACGGATAATCCTAACATTACCGTCAAAGGTAAAATGTTAATGTCCCAGGTATTAGATAAAAAATGTATTTTATTTGTTGATGATTTACTGGATAATGGTGGCCATATTATGTCCCGGGAAGCGCTGGAAGTAGAATATTATATAAAAATAGATTTTTTGACATATCACTCAGTTAATTCAGGTGTAAAACATTTTATAGATAAATTTGGCTTATTGTTCCATGCAAGAAAGCTTCAACACCCAATAATGCCTTTTCAGTTAAGTGTTCTTCAACAATCTTCATAAAAAAAACATATATATTAAAATGTGTGGACAAGATAAAACAGTTAAACCTTTCATGAAGAAATGGGAATTTGAATTAAATGATAGGCTTACAGATGAATGGGCTAAGATTTTGATTTCTCCATTTCACTGTTGTGTGGAAACCAAATACAAATGGTTTCAATACCGAATTAACACAATAATTCTAGGAACTAATGAACTTTTGAAAAAGATGAATATAAAAAGCTCGGATGCATGCTTTTTCTGTAGTAAAGCCAAGGAAACCATAAAACAACTCTTTTGTGACTGTCCTATAATTAATTCACTTTGGCATGAAATTCAAATGTGGGTTTTGAGACAAACTGGATACACAATAGATTTGTCACCAAAAAATTAAATTCTTGGAAACTCTGAAGACTTTGACCTAGCCCAATTTCTGATAATTTTTGCTAAGTTCTATATATTCAAATCAAAAATGAGGGAAAAAATTCCTGTTTTTAATGAGTTTAAAATAGATTTAAAATTCTATTATAATGCTGAAAAAATAGTTTTTTTCAATCAATGTCTTTATGAGAAATTTAGGGATCGTTGGACTGGCTGGGAGCGCTTAATCAAATAATAAGAGAACCAAGAGGTACTAAATTATAGTATATGATGGATTGCTCCTCCTGTTAGCTTGGCTGAGCCTTTATGAATTGATCTTTTTGGAATAAAATAAATATAGAATGCCTAAGTTCCAGTTCTGCCTCATACAGTAAATTGTCCTTAATTAATTTATCTTTACATAATTCAACATAAAATGTTGGTCAATATACTGTATGGAATTTAACTGAGAGCAACAACCCCCCTGAATAAATCAGAATTCTAATCAACAATATTACAAATCTGATAAAAACTCAAAGCCAATCCTAGAGCCTTGATATAGAAAAAAAACTGATAGTAGCTCACCCATATTTTATTATTCTAGGCACATGACAAACAGCAATAGGAAAACCAAAATATTATCTTTTAAAATGTATTTTTCCACACTCTATCTCTTTTTTCCCCTTCTACTAACCTTTCTCCGATTTCAACTATCAAATTCTCTATAACTGACTTCACTAATTCTCCTTTTCTATTTTGCATACAATATGTTTAATATATCACCTATATATGTATAGGATATTCCCCGAGCTGTCGGGCATTCGGAGAAATAATTCACCGAGGCGAAGCCGAGGTGATTATTTGGACGAATGGCCGACAGCGAGGGGAATATCTGGCTTAATCCTCAGTATTTAAAGAATAACAAGAAGAAATTTAATTTTACCTATAGTATTACTTTGAAATTTGTCAATAACATTACAATGTATGATATATTCAACTAAAAGTCAATAAAAGTTTTAACAAAAAATGTGAACACGACCATTAAACAATTTCCTAATCTGTCAGACAAATAAAGAATTGTACGCAAATTCAGTTGCCACTTTAAATAGTGATCTGGAGATTTGGAATTAAAATTGTCATTAAAAATGTGTCAATCGCCACCCCCCCCCCCCGGCCCCATGAAATATGGCCAATCCTGCTATATATCCTACTTAGCTGTGCATTTATAAACCAATATGAACACAATATTTATGACTCACATTATGTTATATCTCAGATAACACATGGGCGGAAGTCTAATTGACACCAGTGCATATGTGCATGGACACCTTCCAGTTACAACAAACATTTAATTTGCTTGGCCTGATACTGCTCGTCCTCGCTGCATTGTCACAAATCAAAATTGTCGCATTGAGTTGGTATGCACTGAGCCGCGTTGACAATCCAGTTATGATGAGTGGTTATCGGGATATCAGTTATAGGTAGCCCCAAACATGATATTGCCTTTGTCGCCGATTAGCTTACCCCACGCTTTAATCTAATTAATTAACACGTCGTTCTCGGGCGCATTTGTAAATTGAATGTGAGAAGAGTGAATTTTGTCAGTAAAACGTGACGTGACCAAACTCCGCATTCGAACAGGGAATGAAGTAATTTTCGAAACTTTCTGTGTCGACGTTATCTAAATGGATATTACATAGTTATATGTTATCAGCATGGCGTTCATTTTATAAGGGAAATAAACATCACAAGCACCCGGAGGTAAATGACAATCCAGCCGATGATCAAACTGATGTTTTCCGTTAATATTGGAATAAAACAATCTTTCGATGAGTCGTTTTCGTATTGTACTGTTTATCTGATTTATTTCCATGAATTCGAAGTTTGATTTACAAGGAGTTCTTGACCAACGTAAGTTATCGAATGAGGTTTATTTACTATAAATATATAGTAGTCGTTACCCGTATAAAACGATCTTCAATTTCAGCATTTTGATATCAAATTCTTAACATTTTATTAAAATCCATGTAATCAACGTAACTAATCCACTTAAGTTATAGTGTGGTGTACCCGACATTACGAACTGATTTGGACTATCAACATTTAAAAATTTAGCATTTACCAGAAAATTATATCGTGCGAGTGATTCCGTGTTATAAGAAGGCTCCACCTTCGTAAGTTTTTCATTATTAGAACAAGTCTCAAATACAATGCAAATGTGTCGTTAAAGATACGGGCGGTGTTGGCGGTGGGTATGCTGTAAAAAAATTCCCATCCGTCAAAAACCGCCATAAATAGTGAAATATAGACATACTTTGTTCTTATAGCAATCAGAAATATGACATAAGCAGTATGTTATTGTCGATTTCTTCCCCTTTGGCATGTAAACAAAAGCAAAACATGTTACGTTTTCTGGCTTTTGTTTAGATCCGGATATGGTAAACATAAAGAGCGTTATTTATTACTGTTTTCCTGATATGGAAATAATAAAGAGCGTTTATATCATTGTGTATGAATAACCAATCGAATTGCTCTGTGTTATGTAAGCAGAGCACAACTTGTGTGTGTTTACGTACACCATCGTACGAAAATATAGTCGAATTTCATCAACTAATACAACCAGTATTAAACATATTTCGCAATAAATATGTTTTGAATGTTTGATACGCATAATGGCTTTTCGTGGATATGTTCAGATTATCGCAACACCGCGAAAAAGACAAATTAAAACATATATAATGGTAGTATTTGTTATCAGCATCAGTTTGCCCTAACATCATCAGAGAAATTCAGTAGGACCCAACCGCATCATAGCAGATTAGCAGGACCACTTGACCGGGTGGAATATATTTTTTCTAGTCCGAATTGTCTAATTCCGAAATTACCAATTTCACATTCCGGTTTGTAACTGTTTTCTTTATGTTCTGGCGGAATCGACGATTATAAAATAATTTACACCCCCCCCCCAAATAAGTGAATTCTTTAACTATTTCTAGGCTACAGCTTCCATACTTGAATGTGGGGAGATTTTTCGACCATTTCTTCGTGAAAATCATTATTATTATTTTTGTTTGTATTGACTTGAAGCTTCCAAGCTTCTGCATAATCGACAAAGGCGAGGAGAGCCCCAGTGATATACCGGCTTTGTGTGCTCTGAAAATAAATGTTAATATAACATATATTTTTCAGCTGTTTTAAATATTTCGCACACAAGTGAGAGAGAAACGCTCTTTATTCATACCACACCATGAATGTATTAACAAGGAACGCTCTTTATTGTTCAATGCCAAAGAAGTTGGGGAACCGAACTTTCTCAATTCAATCTCTTGAACTAGGCTATGTGCGGCATACAGAGGCCTTATACGAATATAACAAACGCGAGCATAATTTAGACCTTCAAACCACTTATTCCCATAATCACACTGGTAACTTAAATAATAAATCTAATAAATATATTGTTTGTTCGCAACCAAATTACGACACTGACTTAGCATATGTGGCGTTGAGCAATGCATTTGCTATGCATATTGTCCAAACTCACACAATTTTAGCTTGTACATTGTTTTAATTCGTTGTGGAACTCACGGTACTATTTGTTAACAGCATCAGTTTGCCCTACCATCATCAGAGCAATTCAGCAGGACCCAACCGCATCATAGCAGATAGGATAGGATAATTTTATTTATAATACACATATTAATAGTACAATAAATTAACACATAACTAGATCATAATTCAGTATATTGCTGGACCACTTGACCAGGGGTGATATATATTTTTCTAGTCCGAATTGTCTAACATTGATGTAAAATTGTTGTTATTACATTAAACAAATTCCACCCACCGTCTTTCTTAGTATCCCTATGATCATTATAATCACCTAAGACTGTTCAGTTTCTTATTTGATTGATTGATTGGTCACACCAATTTTACATTCCGGTGTGTCAGCAAGTGGAGAACACAGCAAACAATGACTTGCGATTGTTATGACAATACCTGGGGAATATTTTAATATTCCACAGTTATTGTTAAAATAATGCACACTTATTGTTTAAATAATCCACAGCTATTGTTACCAGTGGGCAATCGGCTGGATATTGTGCAAGGGAGAACAATAGAAAATATGGCGACTGTGGATTAAATATATATATTTTCGTTGACCTAATAAAAATATTTTGAAAAAAAACCCAAAAAACTTCACACTAATTTTCATCTGCAAATATGCGGTTTTTAGATCGTTTTTGTTGAACGTCCAACGTCCAATGTCAAACCAACTTCACAGACCTTCTTTTTACCCGGTATATGTTGAGCTTTAATGAGTATATTATGTTGCAAAGATTTGAGAACCAGTTGACGGAGCAAAGACAATAATTGAATATCCTTACATGTTTGTTTATTAATGACGGCTACTGCTTCATTGTCCGAGAAAAAATTATGCTCTTATTTGCCATTTGGATAAAGAAATAACTATCGGATACAGCTCCAAAACTGCTATGTTAATCTTTTCGGACAAAATGAATGGCCCATCAAACCATTTATTACCACAAATTGCTGAAAACCCAAAGGATTGGGCAGAATCAGAGTATAGTTGCAGGATATGTGAGGATAGCCAGTGCTCATCCAAGAAAAATGTTTTACCATTAAACGACTCTAAGAATTTAAGCCAAAGCCTCAAATCCGCTTTGACTTGTTTGGTAAGGCGTATGCAGAAAAACGGTTGAGTTACTTTCAGTGTGAGATTGATTAGCCGCATTAAGAATACACGCCCTGGCAAAATTACAGAGCAGCAAAAATTTAGGAGACCTATAATACTTTGAAGCTCACGCAAAGTAGTTTTTTTTACACTGAAGCATGGCCTGAATTTTATCACGACAATTTTTAAGCTTATCTGCCGGTAGTCGAGCTTCCATCAATAACGAATCAAGCTCGATACCAAGGAACGTCATGATCTGATGAGGTTGAACTGTCTTTTCTGGTGACATAGGTACCCCAAAAAAACCACAAATTTGGAGAAAATTATCAAGTGCCCGCTGACAGATATCCTTTGATGCCCCGATACATGTAATACAAAAATCATCAATCACATGTGTAATCCTCTTTATCTCAAATTTACGAGCTATCCATTCCAATGAAGTACTGAAAGCTTCAAAAAAATTTACAAGAGCTGGCGCAACCAAAAGGGAGCGTACGATCATAATAAAAAGAACCAGCCCAACAGAGCCCCAACAGATTCTGGTCGTTAATATGTATACAAATTAATTTGAAAGCCTTTGATATATCAGTTTTGCTTAAAAAGGAACCTGAACCTGCAGATTTTACCAACCGGATAGCATCGTAAACAGTGGCATATTGAACAGACGAAAATACAGCAGGTATACCATCATTAACCGAATCCCCAGGAGGATAAGATAAATGGTGTATCATCCTATATTCCCCTGGAACCCTCTTTTCAACCAAACCCACTGGTGACACTCTAAAATTTGGAAAAGGAGGTGCCGAAAATGGTCCGGCCATACGACCTGCTGAAATTTCTTTGTTCAATGTTTCTTCGATCTGAGTTGGTAAATTATAAGCCGACTTGAGGTTGGGAGCGAACTGCTGATGTTGCTCACCAACAAAACCTAAACAGAAACCGTTCGTAAAACCCTCTATAAGATATTGTGCTTTACCAGATGGATATCCATCTAATAGAATAGCTAAATTCTCTACAATTATTGGAGTGCATGGTTTAACAGGAATTACTTGCTGCAAGTACTGTAACTCAGCTTTATTTGGTTGTAGAGTTTGGACGGGGGTTTGCTCCAAGGCCTGGACGCTGTCCAAGTCCGGAACGCAGAGAATTCCCTGACTTCGCATAGTCTGTGTTTTTTGAACCTGTATTGCTTGCGGATTTACGAAAAGAGCAGTTGATCAACGGATGCTGCTGCGAACAAGTCGGACAAGCGTGTTTGTAATTACATCTACCAGCACATTGCCGTCCTTGATGAAAAGGGATACAAAAACCCAGAGGCACGAAGACTGAACTTCTGAAGGTCCCTCCAAAATTTCTAGACACTTTACGAGGCTTCGACCGCCTAGCTTGATCCCCATAGACTACTGTATTAAACGATTTATCAATCCTAGCCTCAAACCAGAGCTCATTGTGAATATGATTCCAATGCCAGTTATAAACCTGTTTCATGCGGCGAAATTCGCGATCATACCACAACCAATTGCCTTTGCCGTTAGCTATCGTACGAATATTTGCCATGCACTTCAACATTTCCCGAGCTACCGTACTATTAGCATCTCCCTTGTTCATAATATAGACGGCCATATAGATCTCAAAAGCCTGAAACCATTGCCCCAGAGACTGGATAGCTTTTGGGGGTTTTGGAGACCAAGCCCAATGAGGGTTGTCCTCCTCAAACCCTTCCATTGAAACATTAAAACCCAGAGGCGTTATTTTGCTAAAATCCGATTCAGATTCTGGATTCAGATTACAGATTGGTCCCCGTACGACTTGGTTCGACAAAAGAACAGACCAGAAATTGGCAGAATCAGTAAACGAACAGACCGTAATCTCAATTTCGTGGTAATCCGATTGGGATTCGGATTCCGATTACGGACTCAAATGTTCGTAATGTAAACAAACCGAGATTTCGCCACCTCAGAGTTTAAAAACACAATAAAACATAAGAATCCGTCTCTTGTGTACAAATTATTGCAGAATATAAACGATCTATATCAAAGAATTTTAAATGCGGAGACAAATTTGTTTTATTGAATGTAAACTGGGAGAATATTACTGAAATTAGCCAAATAATAACGCTATTGATAGTAACGCTGTGGGAGCACTTCGGTTGATGGCAAATCATTGTTGATTGTCACTTTCATATGTCCATTTCATAATTCCATCCTTAAAATACCATGAATACCGCCCGAACGCATGTCGATTTCGAATTCGGCGGATACGTCACCATTGACCGAATTCATATGATCCTGCATGGATATGTCTTCTGCTGTGTTCGTTATTATAACGTTTCTTCTTATTCAAGAAAATAGTAGGATTATATGGTATCGATGGATTACCAGAGACACGTATGTACTATCATCTAGTCTTAAAGTTATAGCAATTTCATGTTTAACATGTTTTGTTTCGTTAAATGCAGTCGTTTTGCACAATAGTCTCTGTATAGACAACAGACACATGTTCTAGGGACGTGGCTATAAGTTTCCTCAAATTTCCGGCCAACTGCACCCCCCCCCCTCATTGAACCAAACATCAATCTCACAGGTTCGCAGAATTCAATTTGCTCCCCTTGGAAATATCCAATCTGACAAACACTAAGATTGGAAAATTACCAACTTTTACTGGTTGAAAAAATCAAACAATGAGAACAATGCCAACCTATATATGGTGTCGAATTAATGTCCAACTAATGTTGTGTCATGCATGAAATTCCGACTGCTGGTATGTACCAAAGTTTAGTTTAGATATATTTATTTCATATATATGTCAAATTTAGATAACACATGATATATAACACATACATTTGTTTATACACACAAAGGAATTGGGGGACAAGTACTGACTCACTTAAGGGTACCCCCTCTCCCATATGTTATTACACTGAAAAAATAAATAATTAGTAATGGCAAAGCAACATGACCACCAAAACAAGTTGAACATATATACAGATCACTGGACACCCCCTCTCCCGAGTTAGTCATAAGTTTGTATATGTATTTATTTAAAATCGAGTTTGTTTGTTGCGTTTGTTGGCTTGTACGTATCATTATTTGAAACAATTAGTCAAAATAATCCTGATTTTCCTCACGTATGAATGACTGCACAGCTTAGCAAATTGTACCAAAGTTCGGGGTGGGGGTCGAGACACACAATCAACCCCTGTCGTCACGTCCCTGTTCAACTGACAAGTTTCGTGTGTTATTCACAACATCTTCGGAATTTTATTCAGGAGGCCTAGAGCTGTCACGTTTAGATATGCTTGCCATCATCAATAAACACACTTTAACTTGAAAAAAAAAGATGCGATAAGTCGGATTGGCAGCAAATTATGTGCGTGTATATACACATATAAGAAAAGCATGACTTTCACAACAAACATGAACTTTATAAATATAAGATACAAATGATACTTGTGTCAAATACATGAGCCATGTTTGACGCTGGGAGAACATTAAACATAGTTTCGGAGACCACGTGGATTTCAAAATCTGACCTAGAATCGGGAATTAGCCCCGCCCCCGTAATCGGCTTCGGATTCTCAATCCGGATTTTAGCGAAATTACGACTCTGTGTCTGCTGGCTCGTAACCAACAGCTCCGCCAAATCAACAAATTCCCCCGACCAAATCTTTTCCTTTAACCGTAAGGTGACCTCCAGTGGAACAGATGCTGATGTGAAAGCATGCTGAACCGGCCGAGCTGATGGTGACGAACCAGCAATCAACTGATTGGCCTCATTAATAAGACTGTCCAAAGGGACCAAATGGTTTGTGTATTAACAGAAGGCGAAGGCACACCTTCAACACAAATTGCAGGCAGGGGCATTGCTGCATCTGCCAACTCTTCATGTGGAACAGTTCCAGGCGGGATAACCCACTGAAAAAACCAACTGGGTCTGAGGTGGAATGTTCGCAAACGTTTGTTGAGCTGGAATATTGAACGGATGTTGAGTTGAAAAGCCCACACTCTGCTGTGGCTGAGAAGGAATGTTCGCAAACGTTTGTTGAGCTGGAATGTTGAACGGAGGTAGAGTTGAAAATCCCACATTCTGCTGTGGCTGCACACACTGATACGGCGCCATACCTGGACGATTCAACAATGTCATACCCGAAGGAGACGGAACAGTCAATTGCGGAGGTAACGGAACGCTCAATTGCGGAGGAGGTGGAAAGATCACCGACGCCAATGGAGGCGAAACGTTAATGTTTCCGCCGGAATGTGAGGCAGCTAAGGTCAACTTAGCAGGTGGAGACGGACCGAAAGTGTTCAATGGAGGAGGCGTGGTAAATGAAGGAGGCGTGAGCAACGTATTAGCAGGTGGAGCCGGAATGTTCAAGACGGAATGTGAAGCCTGAATGTTTATAGACTGAGATGGAGTCATCAAGCCTACAGACGCCGGAATGTTCCCACTAGAAGGAGCACCAGTCGGCACCGCACTGAAGGGTCCAATCATCTGATGTATTAACGAAATGTTCTGACTCCGAGACCCAGGTAGGAAGGACGAGGACGGCCCGTATGAATTGCATGTGTCAACACCAGAGCCAACGCTGACCAAGTAGAAGAAACGCACGGAGTCACAGCCATGGACACAGATGACGGTGAGAATGTACATGATGTTGATATGTGCACTGATGACGACCCCTGACGACCCGGTTGAGAGAACAACAGTGTGCTGACATGTATTGTGGTGTGGTGCAGCGAGCACCAAGGAGGAGCCACACTCGCCGTAAAAGAGGGTAATGTGAACCCCGAAGAGGACGGTATCAACAGTGGGGCGTCCGGTACCGAAGGAGGAATCAGTGTTTTCTTTGGCCTCCCACGCTTCTTAGGGATTGGACTCGCCCCGCCCTGAGTATCCGATCCGCGTTTCTGCGAACGTTTGTGCACCATAATGACTGCTGAAAAGAAAACAAAAACAAGTTAAAATATTGCCTTAATTAAAATAGCTGACTGCTAAATAAGTAGCAGTGAAGCAACTAGCTAAAGCGCTAGAAGCAAAAATTAGCTATAGTGCTCGAAGCTAGCTATAGTGCTAGAAGCTAGCTATAGTGCTAGAAGCTAGCTATAGTGCTAGCAAAAAATATATATACATGTATATATATATATAAATCTAGCTAAAGTGCTAGAAAAAACACAGTTGAATAAATCTAGCTAAAGTGCTAGAAAAAACACAATTGAATACTGTACTCTCCTCTACCAAAAAATAGTGATGCCACTATTATAATTCTGGAAACCATGTGGGGTGTCACTTTTATATGGTTAAGAAGCAACACGCAAAATGCCATCACTATGATTAATGTTAGCTGAAAATGGCCATCACCATTATATAGCAGGAGAGAGAAACCACAATGAGACAAAGTGGAGCAACCAGCTAAAGCGCTAGAGGCAAATCTAGCTACAGTGCTAGAAGAAAATCTAGCTATAGCGCTAGATGCAAGATATAAATAAATACTCTAACAACAAGAAATAAAGCGATATAAAATTATTGTAACCAATTAATTTACTATATTTGATAAAACTGATTTAATATATATCTCATTTTATCGATTTACATTTTAGTTTGTTTGTTTTTGTTTTGTTTTGTTTTGTTTTTTATTTATATCACCAAATAGACCTAGCGAAAGAACTGATCTCGAGCTAGATCCACAATCCATCATAAATTTACTGGTTTAAATATGATAAACTGCAGCCAAAGCCGTACAGTACATGGAGGGCTGCAGCCCCAACACCTCCCAAATGATTCAGAGTGTCCAAAATTGGGTCACAATGAAGACTTTAATATTAAAGGTCGATTACATGTAGCTACTCGGGCCAAATGAACAACAATTTGGGAGAAAATAGACAAATGTGAGGGTAATTGGATTGTTTCATGTGTATGGCCCAGGTAAACTTTCTAAAATTGTTTACCAACCCTTAATATCCAATGAAAACCCATTAGGGCCCAAACCCACATCCCCCTAAAAATGTGATCCATGTACGGCCCTGTATACAGTTATTTGAGGATACAACATGTATAAAACCCAATAGAGGTCGAACAACATACCCGACACCTCTAAGAACTGGCGACACCCGAGCACCTCAAACTGCAACCCTGTAAACAAGGATACAGGGGAAGCAGCAATGTCGACCATGAGGACACATACGCATCATAAACAATAATATAAATCTCCCAATGCTTAAGACAATAAACATAAACAGGTTATATAACAAGTTAGCAAATACCAACCAACTGTTGATATGCATAATAACATGATAATGAAATATATTATCGTATAACATTGGCAGGAACAATCGGCATGCATGCATGCAAGAGGGACATAAGCTGCCACTGTCTGTAACACTGAGACATACCGGGATAAACAAAACATTTATCTTAATCTGGCGAGCTCCATGAAATGTATCCTACTATAAGCCTACACCCGGAAAAAGATAACTGCATCTTGAAAATCTCGACTCTACCTGGATTACAATAGGGCTGACCATCGCATAACTCACAAAGTCAGCAACTTTATGCAAATTACCTCATATATGACAAGGCCTACATGTAGCTATTACCCAAATAAAGTTAAATATTAATATGGAAAGGAGATACCCAAACTACCACTGTAAGTAATTCCTACCACAGTTAAAATTGCTGCAACTGTCCAACACCATGCATGACTACACCTCGAATGCTCCTAAAATAATGTTTCATCCCCGTAGCTCCCAAATGTACGCCATCAGACAAAAAATTCAGAGCATACATTCCCAAATTAATGTGCCGCCACATAAATATTTTGCTGTTTGGGATTTGAAACACCTGCAGAAAACGACTAATCATGTGCAGGGTCCTCAGAACCCTCATGTTATACGAAACAAAAGACACAGGAGAAGTCACCAACCGCAAACGATTTGAGCCAGGGACTGGAGCCTTGCATTTCACTGAGGTCCTGGGACACAAATGACACACATATAGACATTTGACCTGCAAACGCCGCACCAGTCGCCTGGCTAAAACCAGCAGTGCTGCCGCCACCTGTGTGGCATCCAAAGAGGGGTCGCCCAAATCATTCCCCCCGACCTGTAGAATCACAATCTGAGGCCGAAACTTCTCAGCTCGCGACCAAAGATCATCCCGTAATTGACGGGCCGTAGCTCCGCCCACACCCGAAATGCGGATGTCTAATGCATTGGGAGGCAACATGTAACTACCCAAAATCACCGGCGTAATTAAACTCAAAACTAGGGTCACGATTAAAATATTCCGTGCCCAAACGCCGGACATAGCTATCACCCCAAATTAAAACACGAACAGAGTCAGCACCAGCCATCCGTACATTAATAAAGACTTGAAACAAATTAGCGACAGCAAGAATACGCCATTGTTATCGCGTGCCCGGCAGCGACTCGGGAGTTTACTAACTAAAATAAACGATAAAGTTTATGAGTCCAATAAGGGCCATACCTCTGGTACATGTAGGTAAGGTGTGTGTGGACGAAACCAACAATATGTGGATGTCTGTTCTCCCATGTTGGTCTACATCACCATACCAAAGTACATCAAAATCCGATAACTGATGCTTGAGTTATAATGCAAAATGTGTGTATGGACGGACGGACGGAAGTGTGGATGCACTGGCCAGAGTATACTTGTGGGGTGACCGCACATACCTATGAATACGTGTGGGATGCGATCTTTTGTTTTTTTGGCGTATACCTAATATTCCTGATGAGATACGGTATATCCCATTGTGAATGTGTTTTGGGAATCATAAACAGGGAAGACGTTTATAGTAAGTAATGAAATTTTGAACTAAAAGAAATAATTGACAGTTGTAAAATAAAATCCAGACACGCTTTCAATTCTTTCTGTCAGCGGGGAGATCGTTCAACGCCGTTGTTCGTCCACGTCACCGCCGTTTCTTTCTGGTTCGATGAAACCTGGACCATTTTACTATGTTTCTATCGTGAATTGAGCATGTCCGAGATGAATGAACACTACCATTGATGATATGTGCTTCGTGTAACCCAGTGTAACATGGACAATAAATTAAACAATGTGGCTGTTATATATACATGTATACTCAGGTATACTGTCGAAATTCGCAGAAACATTACCAATTTCAAGCTAAAAACGGACATTCGCATGGAAAAGTATTTTTCGCAAAACATTTTGACTATACTGGTACGTTGATTGAAGCTGCTATATATAACGAATGGAATGTATATAAATTGAGGTGTTAATAACTGAATACACGTATAAACAAAAACGAGAGATAAATACACAAAACTCCTCGCCTCGATTATTCAAAAAAATACCAACAATCGCCACCGTTGTTTGCCGTTAAACGTCGCTGTAAGTCGATCACCGCCGTTGGACATCGATCAGCACCGACGTAATTCCTTCCCCGCCGTTACTTGATTACATATATGTAATCAAGTAACGGCGGGGAAGGAATTACGTCGGTGCTGATCGATGTCCAACGGCGGTGATGTGAACACTGTACAAAAGTTGTCAATACATGCTAAGTCATGCTTCCACTTACAATCTTATCGCAATCATGGTCTGTCATACAAACCCCAATGTATAGGCGGGGTGGTCCTCAGAGATAAATCGTAACAACACTTAAAAAGCAAATGACAAAGCTCTTTTAATAAATATGTGGCCCTGAATGTCCTGAAAAGGGCCGCCCTTAGGCATGGAATGCTCTCTATATACGGCATCCATGGCATCAGTCACATCGCATCATCAACTGAAATAAAATAACAGATATGAGCACAGTAGTAGTATTTATTTGTACAATATTTATAGACATATATGGTAACAATACAAATATTTAAAGTTGAGCATAAGTATATTGTACAGGAGCGGCATGGCCAAATGGGCCGTCTCCTGCCGCCCTATATATAAATGGAATTCAAGTCATAATATAAAAATTCGAACTTTATCAAAACAGAAACACAAACGCTGTGCTTGTAGAGTGACGTACCATTGACACCAACATGCATAATATCCAAATGAGCAGATCAGCATGCTTGACTATAAGAGTATCTCAAAATATTGAGATGTTATCTTCAATTTTTTATATAATTATATCAAGATATTATCCAAAAAATTTAGAGATAATTATCTGAAAATATGATGCCGACCAGAAGGCCATCGCTTAGCCATCTTGGCCAATTTCGGTCAAATAAAGAGTGTTGTATGGTTGCCCCTTTACAACATTTCGATCCCCTAACACCAACCCCAATCTAAAATGGCCGGCGCCCAATGGTTACAAATATGACAACCATGTCTTTTCTCAGTCCCTAGCTCGACTGATGTAGGTCAAACGCAGGGATGTGGCTAGAGGGTCTCCGCTGGGGGGTGTCCACCTTGGGAATTTCCAACTGCACCCCCCCCCCCTTGAGTCGGAATCACACCAACACAACTTTTTGCATAATTCCATTTGCACCCCCCCCCCCTTTTGAGTCGGAATCGCACCAACACAACTATTTTGCATAATTCCATTTGCACCCCCCCTTGTACCTCATGCTCAGGCCTAATTTCCTATATATTCATAAGCCATGCTTCTATTTTCCCAGTATGAGAACATTAAGAAATTTTAACCTGAAAATTGCCCCCAAAAAACAATTAGTGATCTAATTCCAGACAAATGCACACAGCTACCGACAACAGACCAGGAAACACCGGGCCGACCATGGTTGTTCGGCCCGGCCCGGTGTGAGAAAATTTTGAAAACTATACAAGAAAATCGCAAATCCTAGCATCTAGACTGGCCTCAACTGAAGCTTTCCTAGTGTTGGAAATTTCAAACCTCATGCTCCCCCTCAGGTTGGAAAATTCTTCAACTGATGACCATTTATGTCTACAAGTTTGACCAAATGTAGTAAAATATTGTTTTGCTAAACTAATTAGAGTTTTGTATTGGCCATGTGGATGGGGCAATGGCACACCGGGCCGACCATGGTTCGGCCCGGTGTGCGAAAATTTTGAAATCTGAACAAAGAAAATGGCAAAATCCTAACATCTAGACTAGCATCAAGCCTTCCTACTGTTGGAAATTTCAAACCCTACACCCCCACTTAGGTTGGAAAATTTCCAACTGATGATAATTCCAATGACAATGTTGACCAATTGTATGACAATATTGTTTTCTTAAATTAACTAGAAGTTTTTGACTGGCCACGGGGGAGGGACCAGGACACAAGCTTTCCAAGTGTTGGAAATTTCCAACCTGTCATCCCCCTGAGGTTGGCAAATTTCCTACTGATGACAATTTCTGTCAAAATTTTTGACAAAAAATAGGAACATATATGCAAATATTGGTCGAAAAACAATAAATTCCCCCCAATAAATTGTTTTATAATCAAACTACAAGAACATTTTCAACCTATTGTTGGTGTGAAATTTCGTTGTGGCAGGTATGAAATTTCCAACTATTGAAAATATAGCTCTCTGCTGGGGGTGAGACACCCCCACACCCCCTCTAGCCACATCCCTGGTCAAACGATGGATGACGTAGGGTAGCACAGGACCATCATGCGAACCCATGCACCCAACACCTCACCTGATCCTAAAGGCACTATACGGGCAGACTGATGTCTGGTGTTTATCGAATTAGACTACATGTATGTATACAGTGTCATTGACATACATTGTACCCTCTACTATTGCATTAAAAGTAAAACACAAAACTAAAAAATATTGCGTTAAACGCAATATAAATACCGGTATAAATTATTGCCTTTAAATGCAATGTAGTATTGTGTTCAATGCGGTTATAACAACAATGTAGCCTAATGCGTTTAAACCATGTAACAGTACAGGGAATGACAACAGTTTAGCGCTACTGTGTACAGTATAGAAGGTGGCCATGCGTTACCAACGAATAACTAACGTTCGTTGCATCGGGGCAAAATGAAACCCAATATCATACAAACCAGCATTACAATGTTCAGGACCACTAAACACATTATTGAATTTATTGTATTAGCTGAACATTATTTTATACCAACGTCATGCGTGTATGACTCCCAACTACCTGTAAAATATCTTTTGTATCCAGATAGCACAATGGTTTTGTATTTTGAAACTTAGTTTGAGTCGATAAATGCAAGAACACAATCTGGCAGGACTATAGTGACATCGCCATGTATTGATTTTACTGTATCTTATAAACGGATATCGCATCTATAGGCCTTCTATAGCTCAGCCTGTGATACCGAAAAGAGGAGAATACCAGTGCGTGTGAGGAAAGAATTGTTTACCACCGGTATGTTCCGAGAAAAAGAAGGTGAGGCCTTTCTAGTTCATAAAGTAGATTATTCAGTAATTACGCGTGTTTTACTCAAATGGCCGGATATTGAGAAGTGTAAATTAGAACCCCAGCATGCACAGTGGCGATGGCGTGTGCATACGGATTTGCATGAGATGTCGAATGCCTTGAGTGTTATCCTTCCGCAATTGTAAGAGTGACATAATTATATATAAACAAGTATACAACATACATGCACATGTGCGATTTTGCGTTTACTATACACGCCCGACCGACATCTCCTAACTGATCATTCCTGATGTTTTCCTGTTTTCCGAAGAATTATTCCATGCTATTTCCCGGTCTTGTTATTGTGTGATGCTTTAATTTTAAGGTTCTGATTTATTCGACGAGGCCAACGTCCTTTATGTCGTGTATAACGTGGACGTCGATTAATTCCACACTGAACATAATACGGCTTGAAAAAGATGATACCGGTCAGAGCGCATGCGCAAGGGTGTTATTCGGTGTACTCGATTGAGTAATTAACTTCCAAACTGACTCAAAAAATAATCATACATTATATATGGAAAGCCAAAATAAAGGGACATGCTTGTTGCTACAAGTATATAGTTGCTAATTGCCAGTTGCTTGTTGGCAGGTGTATACTGTATAGCCGCCAATAAATTCAACATCACAAAACGCAAAGTTGGCGCACGTATAATATAATATATAACTATTATTATAAATAGTATAACATATACGAAAAGAGAAATAATCATGGGACTTTGAGTACGGAATAGTATACATGTGGGCAATTGCAAGGAATGTATAAAAGTGTTTGGGCTACTCATATAATTATGGCACCATATGTCCATGATGTCATGCGTTATGCCAATGATGCCAATAAGTTTGTATACCGGTTTGCATCTTTAGTAAATATATACACACATGTATATTGTATATACTTAAGGGGATTTCAAGTCTGCAAAGAGTGTGCCTGTCTTTTTACAGAACGAGGTCTCCAGATGATCAATTTAGTGATGCTATCCCGCACGGGCCTCATTCTGCTTAGGCCTCATTTTCTGGGAAGTATTTATAGTCTTAAATTAACATTGTTTTTAGTTACTTTTTCCCTTCTGCAAAAGAAGTTTATATATCCCCTAATTTGCAAAAGATAAACGTTAGGTGAACATCACCAACTTCAACTGAGGACTTCAATCTGATCCTAGGTTACCCATAGTAGTTGAGGCCTAAGTAGAATTGGGTCCCACAGAGGGTGAATTTGGTGACGATAGCCCGCTGCGTTGTCTAGCGTCACCAAATGTGTGAGGTTAATTGATTTAGGAGATTCTGTGCATTTTAGTTTTCTGTCTTGAACATACACCACACATATTCCCGATGTGATCATATTATGGGCATTTAAATAGGAAGTGTAGTTCGTTCTGAACTCTAACTTTTTTCTTTACAATTGCCACAAAATCTTTTCTTTCCTTTTTTCCACCATGCACATCGGCCGGTATCAATGTATAGTTTATGAATGGGCACTGACTCTCAAAATTCATGTCCACAACACTTTGGAATATAAACTTTTAAATGTTCATTAAAATCCAAGCGTTTGCATATCTATATATATAAAAGCGAACAATTCGGGTATCATTTGTGTCGAGTTCGTGCAAAACAGTACTGCTCCATGCACTGTAGATTCGCTCACAGGGGCATGTCGTACAATGTAAATTAAAAAATATCGGTTTAAAACGAGCGCCCCACTTTAAAAATTGTATTGTTTGTCGATATATTTTTAATTTATATTTACTCGTTTTAACGACACATCCCTTTGGACATTTATGACCTCTTTAATGGCTTTATTTGAAAATTAATCACATTAAAATTTGTATTCACAGCGAGTATATATATAGATGGGGCGCATCAAAGTCACAATTATAGTTACACAAGGGACACGTTTACAGGTGGATGTGTATCGACCGCCGATAGTCTTCAATGGCTACACACAATCATGCTTTCTTTTGTGATCACGCAGTTCATATTGCTATCGATTGAACAAAAATAGCGAATACTTTACAATACGTGCTCACACTGATGAAATCAACATGTGCATGCGTGTTGCAACTTGTCACTAAATTCAGATTTCTAAAGTTTCGCGCATATTTCTGTGTTATCGGGCGGATTAAGGGAGGTATGTAATCAAATAAGATATATAAGGTTGTAATAATGTTTGCTTTTCATTTATATTCTTTTATCATCAGTCCACAGGTAGCACACATAAGACTAGATCGTGCTATAGATCGACATACAATATATGGCTGTAGGAATCACTGAACTAAATGGTTTCCCATAGGCGACAGTTTTAACGTTTCGGCCAAATTCACTGAATTGAAGCCTGCATGCCATACCAGTGATATTTACCCAGCTAGATTGACACCAGTTGATCACGAAAATGCAAGAAAAATCACAGGTCATGTGTTTACTTTTTTAAATAAATCCCCAAGTGTACGACAGGGCTATCCCACAGCCAAATTTGATCTGAAAAAAACCCAGAACTACAGCAGCTAGTTAAATAAATTTCCCGCTCACAAAAATCCATTCCCCCATTCATTCACCAGTTTAAATTATTTAGATATTATGTACAAATCAAATAAACGCAATGTCATCCTTTAATAACGTGTCGCATGTATCAGGTGAAGGTCATTCTTCAGTTACCTTCACCTTTAGCAATTCCACGGTGTACTCGCTCCCCGACTCTAGAACACATTTAGCTCCCTGATTCCTGTACGCCCGCATGCAGAGATCATATTCTATAGTTGGGCGGATACATGTAAAATCGTTCATTTTAATGAATAAATTGTGAAATTTGGCCCAGACGTTCCTGGTTGGTTCTTTTGAAAATATTTTCGGTAGGCAACTAGATCGGACCATTTTTAGGGTTTTTGGGGGTTTCCATAGCAACGAACCCCATTGCAGCCTACTTTCCACAGACACATCTATACAGGACCGGAGAATGTGGGTAGGTCAGAGGTATTTCCTTTTCAAAATTCAACGCTAGTGACAGAAGTATTATCCGACAACTTTTAGGCAGCCGAGGCACTGGTTAGTTGCTATGGCAACAAAATATACACAATCACGTGACCAATTTGTAGCTGAATGGTACGTTGGTATTCGTAGAGATGGACTTCAACTCAATTGGTATTTTGAACAAAATCGTGGTTACTCTTCCGCGAATATAGTTATATTAAATATTGTTTGACCTTATACTGCTATAATAACGGAAACCATATCAAATTGGGATTACTTAATACACTCAAATTACTCTCGAAAAAGTGGACATTTCTAGAAATAAGTTTTCCACCGATATGTCTTTATGGACACACATGCGCTAGATTTATGGTGGTTAATGTAACCATTTGACATTAAATAACTGTCCAATAGTGTATATAGGTTGACATTTCTCATAAGAGATGTATGCCAAGATGTTCATAAAATTACTCAAGATGGCTTCCAAAATGGCAACCAAATTTGTTTTAAAAAAGGTTGATTTGTCACATATTATATCTCGAACATTATTCTCTGCTGTTCTGAAAAAAATAGCATAGGCCTTATATGTTGTAGCTCACTTGGTTATTAACCAAGTTACATAATCAACTGACAACTAAATGTTCTATTCTGGTTGTCCCAGTACCTTCTGGGGATGACAAATTCATTTTAACGATGCAGTATGGAATTCTGCCAAAACATCTTATGGGATTCTGGTCATATTTATGAACGGCAATGAGCAAAACTTCGAAACAGAACTGAGAGGAACCATATTATGTGGCTACTCTTATCCATTAGCTTCACAATTGATCAGCTAAGTACATGGTGTGTGTCAAAATAGCAGCCAGGGCGTGACTGCATGTGTGGTCATATGTAAGGTGAATATGTTCAGAGGGAGTAATTGTATGATCATGAACGATGTGAATAGTTATACAAGGAGTGGCTATATGGTCATGTGTGGGGTGTCCATGATATGCATAGGTATACAAGGAGTGGATGTATGGTCATGTGTGAAGTGGATATGTATACAGGGGATGGCTGTATGATAATTGAAGTGGTGTACGGGTATAACGAGAGTAGCTACATGGTCATCGGTGTGTTGTTTATGTATCTATGAAGTAACTGGATAGCCTTGTGCGGGATTTACAGGTGTACTTTGGGTGGCCATTGTCATGGATGGGTGTATATCTATACATGTGTTGGTTGTATGCTCATGGGTGGGTGTATGGCCAACTGGGGAGTGGTTGTATGCTTATGGGTAATGTATACATGAGTGCATGGAATGAATGAACGGTCGTGATTATTGAAGTGCATATGCTTACATGGAGTACACGTACAGCTGGATAGTGCAACTAGGGCCTAAGTATGGCATGGTGAAACCTGATTTTTAGGATATATATATAACATTTCAGCGCTGCGAAGGTAATCTTAAAGCAGGAATTCCCATTCTTATCATGTGCACCAAAGATACTACCGAAACTTCAATTTGTCAACAACCGGCCAATCTCGAAACCGCCAATTCACACCAACCAGTGTTCATATAAAACTTCGTTTATTGTGGTCAATAAATAAATAAATTCAAAAAATCTGTTATATTGTCTTTATGGATTACCGACGATGATATTATCTTAAATTGAAACTTATCACATGAAATTTGTGCTGACAGGTAAAACTAAGTCCAAATTTGTGTTACTTAGTTTTTGAAGAAAATCCATTCGTTTCCATGGCAACAAACAACATTTTCGTGACCTGGGCCCAAATTTTAGTCTGTTATATATATTGGCCTTTTCTCTATTGGACAAAGCAACGACTACCTCGATATGGCTGATACTATTCACATAGTTGTCGTCAAAATAAACTGCCCTATACCGTAACCTATAACAGGGGTTGGTTGCTATGGCAACTGCTTAATCACCCTAACTGACCTCGGATTTTTGTGCATACCGATTTTTAAAAACTGAGACATACCAAAGATTAAGTGTCCGATATTTCGTAATTTATTCACAAAGTGTAACGATTCGCCTATTTTCTAGCACATATCCGCTCCACTATTCCACCAGTTCTGATGGGGGACTCTATATAACAATAAATTCGTGTGTTTGTTTATTCAACAAAATGTTCACAAATCGTTAAATTGTTTGAACACATGCATCAAACTATTTGTATGGGACAATCATCCATTGAATTGTTTTGATATATAATAAACATCCAACAACCCTATTATGAGAGGCACGTTTTCGTGTTGTGGTGAAATTAGCTCACTGTGTGTGTAATTCAGCATAAACATGAAGATGTGATGTGTTGATAATCTCTCCTATATATTTTGATACAATCTGTATTCGAGAGATAACCCACATCCTCCGGACCTCAATGATATGATCGTGAATGAGTATTGATATACCCCACTAAACTTTGACAAACACAAGTAATGGTGTGTAGATAATTTACATATCTCTCCTATATATTTTGATACAATCTATCTAATTTACATATCTCTCTGATATATTTTGATACAATCTATCTGTTTGTCTGTTTGTCATTTATACAAATCTACGATTCTCCACCGATCGAGACCGAACTTCCTATCTAGGGGTAAAATACCACGGAGACGGTCGTTGTCGTATTGGCGACCCCGTGCGACGCCCGTGCAGCGCATGCGCAGACGAGATCTCGGAAACGGGTGGAGCTATCGACTTGAAATTTGCTATGTGAATGTATCTTGCCCCGGATACGAATTTTATTGGATCGCCGAGCCCGTGCGACGCCAGCTTCGCGCATGCGCAGACGAGATCTCGGAAACGGGTGGAGCTATCGACTTGAAATTTGGTATGTGAATGTATCTTGCCCCGGATACGATTTTATCGGGTCGCCGAGCCCGTGCGACGCCATCTTCGCGCATGCGCAGACCAGATCTCGGAAACGGGTGGAGCTATCGACTTGAAATTTGGTTTTTGAATAGCTATCGACTTGAAATTTGGTTTTTTTAATAGCCCGGACAACGTCGGGCTCATCGGCTAGTCTACTATATATTTTGAGAACTACGTATATATATATATACTAGCTGGTGGATCCGACTTCGTCCGGGCTGTTTCCCCTCTGCTTTTCGGCGAATTGCGCGATTTGACCTTGAATTGTCCATTTTGAAGGTCAAGGTCAGGTGGGGTCACGATTTGACCCGTCCAAAACACTGCGCGGACAAAAGTACCCGACAAAAGTACCCGTCGAAATCTATCCGGTTTTACCCGATTTGACCTCGAATTGATCATTTTGAAGGTCAAGGTCAGGTCGGGGTCACGATTTGACCCGTCCAAAACACTCAGTGGACAAAAGTAACCCTACGTGTGAAATTTCGTCGAAATCCCCTAAAAAATCGCGATTTGACCTTGAATTGACCCGATTTCAAGGTCACGTCGCACGGGCAAACGAATAGGCTTACGACACTCCCCATACGAAAGTATCCCCAGACACTAATTTTCATCGAAATCCCGTGATACTCGGGCGTTCGACCTTGAAATGACCCGATTTCAAGGTCAAGGTCACGTCGCACGGGCAAATTAATAGACCCATGTCACTCCCCGGCCGAAAGTAGCCCACACATACCAAGTTTATCGAAATCGGTTCGGTCGTTCTCGAGTCCATCGCAAACACACAGACAGACAGACACACACACACACACCCCCCACACACACAGATTTCCCAAAATATATAATTGACATAAATATATATAGTCGCTATAGACTCCAAAACGGCTGGCTCGATTGAGCTCAAACTTCCCATCTAAGGGTAAAAACCGACGGGAATGGTCGTCGCGGCGTTTCGGAGAAGCTCTGAGCGCTCATTCTCCACTCCCAATCATCAAAATCACCGTCCTCGGCACTGCGGGGGTTAAGGCGGTCACGCTCTGTATATTGACCAAATTTGGCGTTGTTAACCGAGTAACGCTCTTTATTGCCATACGAATGCGTACGAAACTACGGATGCAAAACGCACCGGAACCGGAATGCATTTATCTTGATTAAAAAGGCAAAATTAACTCATTGGAAAACAACAAATGCGTGTCGTGTGATTCTTATGTCTGTCGTTCCTAGGAACGGGGGAGATTTTCATCGAATCACAAAACGCACCGGAACCGGAATGCATTTATCTTGATTAAAAAGGCAGAACAACAAATGCGTGTCGTGTGATTCTTATGTCTTCTTATGGGAGATTTTCATCGAATCATACCTCTTTTAGGGACGGGGGAGAATTTCATCGGGTCAGTTTTTCCGTCCTAGGGACGGGGAACCATCATTTCTCTTGACTAAAAAGGCAGAATTAACTCATTGAAAAACAAAAAAATTAATTAAAACAAAAAATCCGTGTTGTGTGATTCTTATGTCTGTCGTTCCTAGGAAGGGGGAGATTTTCATCGGGTCAGTTTTTCCGCCCGATGTACCGTAAATCATACCTCTTTTAGGGACGGGTACCATCATTTCTCTTGATTAAAATGGCAGAATTAACTCATTGAAAAACAAAAAATTAAAAAAGGCAGATTTTTTTTATTAAATGTCATGTTTCTGACCAACCACGACAGTGGCGGGCTAACCTGCTAGTCTCCTATATATTTTGAGAACTACGTATATATATAAATATATGTGTCCTCTATAGACTCTAAAACGGCTGGCTCAATTGAGCTCAAACTTCCCATCTAATGGTAAAATCCCACCGGAGTCGTCTTCGCGGCGTTTTGGAGAAGCTCTGAGCACTCATTCTCCACTCTCAGTCATCAAAATCACCGTCCTCGGCACTGCGGGGGTTAAGGCAACACGCTCTTTATATTGATCAAATTTGACGTTGTTAACCGCGTAACGCTCTTTATTGCCATCGGCGTTGCTAAACGGTCACCATATGCGTAGGAATGCGTACGAAACTACGGATGCAAAACGCACCGGAACCTGAATGCATTTATCTTGATTAAAAAGGCAGAATTAACTCATTGGAAAACAACAAATGCGTGTCGTGTGATTCTTATGCCTGTCGTTCCTATGAACGGGGGAGATTTTCATCGAATCATACCTCTTTTAGGGACGGGTACCATAATTTCTCTTGATTAAAAAGGCAGAATTAACTCATTGAAAAACAAAAAATGCGTGTTGTGTGATTCTTATGTCTGTCGTTCTTAGGGAGGGGGGGGGGGAGAATTTCATCGGGTCAGTTTGACGGGTACCATCATTTCTCTTGACCTTAAAAATGATCAATTCAAGGTCAAATCGGGTCAAATTGAAAAAAAAAATTTAAATTAATGAAAAAAAAAATGTTTCTGACGATTGCCGCTAACGGGCGGGTGGCGAGCTAACCTGCTAGTCTATACTATATATTTTGAGACTTCCGTATATATATATATATATATATATATATATATATATATAGCTATATATATATATATATATATATATATATTAGCAGGTTAGCCCGCCACTGGCGGCATTCGTCCCATGGCTTTGTTACAGAAACATGACATGTTTTTAATTTAACCAAATTTCAAGTCGATTGCGAGATCTGGTCTGCGCATGCGCGAAGCTTGCGTCGCACGAGCTCGGCGACCCGATAAAATTCGTACCCGGGGCAAGATACATTCACATACCAAATTTCAAGTCGATAGCTCCACCCGTTTCCGAGATCTCGTCTGCGCATGCGCAAAGCTGGCGTCGCACGGGCTCGGCGATCCGATAAAATTTGTATCCGGGGCAAGATACATTCACATAGCAAATTTCAAGTCGATAGCTCCACCCGTTTCCGAGATAACGCATTCTTTGTTTTTCAATGAGTTAATTCATGGTACCCGTCCTCCCCGTCCTAAACTTCAGAGCGGACAGTCAATTAATCCCGTCGTGAAATCCCTCTGCATAATATTTCGAGCTCTTAGATCAATTCTGCCTTTTTAGTCGAGATAATTGCATTTCGTCCGCATCCGTATTTCGGACGCATGGGGACAGTCGTTTAGCCACGTCCATTGGAATCCGCATCCGTATTTCTGACGCATGGGGTCAGTCGTTTAGCCACGTCCATTGCAATAAAGAGCGTTGATTGTTAACGCCTCCGTATAAGGTAAATATAAAGATCGTTGATGTCTTAACCCACGCCGTGCCTTTGCGGTGATTTGGGAGTGGATAAAGGGTGCTCTGAGCTTCCCCAAAACGCGACCACGGCCGTGTCGGTGTGATTTTACACTTACATACGAAATTTGAGCTCAATCTGTACACGCGTTTTGGATTCCATGAAGTACACATATACACATATACACACACATATATCTATATCTATATTTGCGAGTGTCTGTCTGTCTGTCTGTCTGTCTGTCTGTGTTCTATAGACATTCACAGGGAACCATCTAGATGGCACCAAAGTGGTCTAACAGGGGTAACTTTTTACGAGAAAGATAATGGTGCGGGTTAGAATTTTCTAAAGTGACGCCGTTGTTGTCCGTGGCAGAAAAGGGGGAGGGGCAGAATATTTTTTTGTCGCCGATTGCCACCAAACTTATATATAATAATCCCCATGATATTACGAATATAATGGTGTGGTTTAAATACGTCAAACATGGCGCCGTTTGAGTCAGGAATGCACGAAAGGGGAGAGGGGCACCAAAATTGATAAAAATAATTTTAGCGCCGATTTCCACCAAATTGATACACATTCTTCTCCATGATACAAAGAATCTAATTGTTTGATTTAAAGGCGCCAAATTGTTGTCGTTTGAGAGATTGGGGGGTGGGCACTAAATTTGATAAGAATTGGTTTAGTCGCCGATTGCCACCAAACTTATACAAAATCATCCACATGGTATGAGGAGTCTAATGGTGTGGCTGAAAGCTGCCAAAAGTGGCGTTCGAGTCAGGGGTGCACTGAACGGGAGAGGAGCACCAAATTTATATTGTGCATTTTTAGCGCCAATTTCCACCAAATTGATACATCTTCTTATCCATGATACGAGGAATATAATCGTGTGATTTATTGGCGCTGTTTGTTTGAGAGATGGTATAGGGGTGGGGTAGGCAATATATTTGATAAAAAAATGGTTTAGTCGCCTATTAGCACCGAACTTATAAATAATCATCTCCATGATATATCTTGCGTCTAATTGTGTGGTTTAAAGATGTCAAAAGTGGGGCCATTCGAGTCAGGGGTGCACATAGGGTGAGAGAGACACAAACATTTATAAACATTATGTTTAGCGCCGATTTCCACCAGATTGATACATTTTCTTCTTCGGATACGAGGATTCTAATCGTGTGGTTTAAATACGCCTAATTATATAATTATTAAAACAACTAAATGGTTGAGATAATCCATGGCTTCCGATTATTGGAAACTAATTATTCATAATTCCTTCAAAGTTTCATGAATGAACCACCTCAGAATTCCGTTACAACAAATATAATCCTTCAAATTATTACAACACCTATTGTTTATCACTGAATGTTTCTCATTCACCACACCAGAAAGGCCTCTAAATGCGGACCAAAAATATACTAATCGGATTAAATACACCCCCGATACTTCGCAACACGACCTTTAGTCTACATTCCAACTTAGACATAATTCAACAATGTTATCTGCTATATTCTGCATTGTATTACCACAATAAACTCTTCATGAGTGGTCCAGCCATTGTTCACACTGAATATCGAAAACAATTAACGCTGTCATAAAAAGTACATACTGCATCAATGAGACATCCGCGAAAATACGTCCGCTAATAAATACATTCTGAAAAAAGTCTAACAGGTACGCACAATGTGAATATGTATATATTAAATGATATTTTCCCCTTAGCTTCATTGTCAGGCAAAAAAAAACAGCCTAACGGAATACACCCTATAGAGGGCGTAATGGTTGAGCTCAATCCTCGCCATCAAAACCGCCATATTCTCAGGACTGCAAGCCTTTCAGCAATACAATATCAGGGGACATTTGTGCCTGATGTTTTCTTGCAGCTTCATGGGAATATGCCATTAGAGTGTACTGGCCTATATATTTCAGAATAATTTGTATGAAAACAAAGTCCATCTATTTTCCCATGTTCTTCTTAGTAGTGATAAAATATAGATAATCTTGATAATTTCTCACGTTCACCTAGTGTGATTGCCTTACGTGTAAGAACAGATAAAACGGTACAATCATAACTTTAAGAGTCTTGTGTACATGTACAATGAAAAATGCGCTGTTCAAATACATGGCATACTCACGTAGTTCCCCACTTAAACATCGCGGTATTGAGTTTCATCGTCTTTCTCGCGGGTGCAGTCTGGGTTAAGAGTATATCTCAACAAGTATCTGACAACGTATACACAACACAACAACGGGCACAATAATTCGGACCTCGTTGATAGGATAGGCTATTTAATTTCCAATTTACACATATATCATTATTGACAGTTATATTATATTAAAAATTAGAATGATTTTACATTTTTGGAATAAGTTACGCGAACAGAGCTTTATTTGCACACTTAGCTGTCATAAGGGAGTACAATCAGAATTGTTGCGAAATCTCTAAACAGATGAATTACGACCTCATGCATACTCTATTTGTTTTCATAAAACAAAACTCCCGATTTAAACTGTCATTTGACTGTAATACAGCATTTACGATATACTCGAGTGAGTTGTAAATTGGGTTGTTGACAGTATCCGCCCCAGGCCAAGTGGTCCTGCTGTATGCTATGATTATGGTGGTCATGCTGAATTGCAATGATGAGGGTAGGGCAAACTGATGCCGTTATTTTATCTAAAGTTGTAATTTTCGCGGTGTTTTGGCTAATCCGAGCGATTTAAGAGAAGAAAAAAAATCAGTGTGTAAATGTAACATTCAAGAACATATAAAGTTTTGAAAGGCATAATAATGCATGCGAATAACCATCTTGCTTATATTCGATTTTCAACTAATACAACCAGTACTAAAAATATTTCGCAATAACTATGTTTTTGAATGTTTGATAATCATAATGGCTTTTCCTGTATATGTTCAGATTATCAGAAAAACCGCGAAAAAGAAATTTAAAAAAAATATAACGGTACTTTTTATTAACAGCATCAGTTTGCCATAACAGCATCATAGCAATTCAGCAGGACCCAACTGCACCATAACACATTAGTAGGACCATTTGACCATGGGTGGTATCACGTTTTTCTTCGAAATATATATTTTCTCAAATAGAACGATTTTCCAAATTATTTTCGCGATGTATCAACCAATATGATATAGACATAATTATATATCACCGGCATATTCATATAGTGCTGGTTCATGTATATAAGTGTCAGCTTTTCTACCGGAATGTTCACAGCGGATATCCAGTAAATTCTGGAACAATGAAAAAAGAAATCCGCAGTTGTAAATAAATAAATACTTCTTTATTAGTGGGACGGATTAATCGCGATAAACAGTATGACAATCGCTCCGATCCGACAAGGTGAGCCACTACTTATATTCCATGTGTAAGAATCATGTTTTGTGATGCTATTTGGATATACAATTTATGAGTATCCTCTATTCCCACCAAATATCCACAGTATGCAAATGGTTTCACCTCACTTTAACCTGGGCAACGCCGGGTAACCCTGCTAGTATATATATATATACGTAGTTCTCAAAATATATATATAGATATATATGTGTGTGTGTGTGTGTGTGGGTACTTTATAGAATCGAAAACGACTGGTTGGATCGAGCTCAAATTTCGTATATAAGGGTAAAAACCCACGGGATCGCCCACGTCGCATTTTGGACAAGCTCAGAGCACCGCTCCAGTCACAAAAAAATGGCACCGTGGGGGTTAACACACCAACGCTCCTTATATCTTCCATATTGGGAGATGTATCAGATTAATGCTCTTTATAGTCATCGACGTATTGATCTAAGAGGCGTAACTCTACATTGCGTCATTACAGAGACATGAGCGTGTTGTGTGATTCTTACGTACTCAGGGCTTTCTATGAACGCGGATCGGGTCAGTTTTCCGCCCTAGGTGATTTTCACCTCGAAACGGGTACCCACAAATTATATATATGTGTGCATGTGTCCTGTATAGACTCGAACCGATTGCGCTCACACTTGCTACCATGGGCGTAGCCAACATTTTTAAAAGGCGGGTTCGAGTATTAACTTGAGGGGCACAGGATCTGGAGCATATTTGATCATTATTTGTGTAATATCTGCGCGTTTATCAGAGAGGTAATAAAATTTAACATTTAATTTTACTGTTTTTTTTAAAAGAACATAATTAAACACACATATTCTAGACGTTATCAAACTATTATGGTGTCTATATCGCCTTTGTCTATAGTAAAATTAAATGTACTCATTTGAACTTGAAATTATATTATATATTTGTCTGGGATTGAACACCGATCAGGGTTCGTAATCGGTATCAGTACCGGAATCGTAACCGCGGTAAATGCGGTGCCGCTTCTCATCTGTAAGAATCGCCGGTAATCTGGATTGATTGGCAACATATAACCCTTTCTATACTATAAACTGATACTCAGACTCAGTTATATAAAGTATACATTGGAAATTTGGAATGAAATATTTTTCATTTGGCGGGATGTTTAGATGATACAAACAAACCAGATACATAAAAGTGCAGCAGGAGCCATATTTATTGCGGGGAATGTTTTCACAAACGCTTGTTGAGCTTATTGTTTGAACATCAGGCGGAGATGGTCTCATGTTGGATTATTGTAATAATAATATTTTATTAATTGGATAAGGAATAAATAAACTGAAAACAACTATTAATATTTAATTGTTTTTATTTGTAATTAAACATTTCGTTGGTGTATGAACACAAATGTTTTTTAGCTTTTTGTATTGGTCAGAATATATCGAAATTGGAAATAAAAAGTCCAACGCGGGCCATTTATTTCAATGTGGCGGTGTTAGAGACTCAAATAATATGTTTTATTTGGCCTAAGTGTTTCTTATGTTTTTCTTAAGTCTTCCTACTTCTCCCTATTTTGGGCTGAAGTCTCCCTAAAATATCCAGAGGGAGAAGTCTCTACTCCTTGTGTTCAACCCATAGCTTGCATCGGCCCTGTCGCTATAAGATAACTACTCATTGATGATGCTTTAGTATAAAGCGGGTTGACGCAATGTTAACAGCTATACGCTATTTTGGGTATATATTTGAAGCTGAATTCAGTTATGTTGCTATAATGTTCGTGGATCACATGTTTTCATGATGGTCATCTTAGTGACGCAATTACGTTCATTGTGCTGCTATATTGAGCATTGCACATACGAATCGTCAAAAGGACATCGCGTCCTTGAATTAAGCTCCCGTAGCACAGTCATCCCGGTTCGGTTCCAATGATCATAATAAATATATTAAATACGTATACATGCCTACAGGCTTTATGATAGAATTTAGAAAAAAATCAGGTTCTGGCTTTTCATCAGCATTCTGTTTAACATAATGACATAACTGCTGAGTAAACAGCCACGACTTTGCTGATAGCAATGTTGTGTGGAATTGTTTGGTCACCTTGTGATCAAATATATCTTTGCTGAGTTTCCGATTACAGTCATTGGTGCGACGACATTATTATATTTTACTGTTGCGCTGCTGCAGGGATAAATGTAGTTCACCCCGCACCTGTCAAATTCTGCCACATGCATCAGCATGCATACAATATTTATAGCAGGTAAGTGCATAATGTAATGTATATATGTTGCATATAATTATGTACATGGATCATGCAGTGGACGTGAATATAAATGTACCGACTGATACTTGTATATTAAGATTAAATCGACCAACAAGCTACAGTTCACGAACAAGCCCAAAATGGAAAGCAAAGTGTGTCGCATTGAACGCGCGCGTCAATCATTATTATGGCCTATTTTCGAGCATTATGAGTGATTGATCTTCAGAAAGAACAAAACAAAACAAAAACAATTGATGTGTTTTCTAGCTCACCGCCTGTCGGTGGAAATAAAATATGACTGGTACTGTGGCACCAGTACCGCGGTTCCGATACTGTTCTCAGTGCAGAACCGTATCGAATGTCCTGGTGCCGACGTTACTTTGCGAACCCTGACACCGATACTTAATATGTCCATGTCTAAATCTGACAATTCACAGTATGACACTTGTCGCCCCCATTTGATTTATTGTTTCGAACACTAAATTATTAATTGAGATCATCACATATTCGAATATATATTCTATTCATGCATATATAGACGGACTATGCACTATTGTCGTATTCGTTTGACAGTTATTATGCGAATGCCAAAAGTGTCCCATTGCATGCATGTTGTATACTAAGTATCACGTGTCAGAAATCAGCTTGGGATATATGTTTCTCTTTAGTTAAAACAAATTTCAAATGGACATGGTTTTCGCCGTTTTGTTGTTGTTGTTAGTAACCGGAACGCATTCCGTGCACGTGATGTTAATGTGCACACCATGGGAGGGTTTCGGTCACTGTTCAATTCACATAACTGGTGTAAAGAAGCTCAAGTCGTAT
Organism: Siphonodentalium dalli; assembly: GCA_032622095.1. NCBI lineage: Eukaryota > Metazoa > Mollusca > Scaphopoda > Gadilida > Siphonodentaliidae > Siphonodentalium > Siphonodentalium dalli. The sequence continues at coordinate 100,080,862 of CP136065.1, forward strand.
GTGCACACTATTTTAGCACCCGATATGTTAGTTACATGCATCTGAGCCGAGTAACACATAGTAACTAAGCTGTTACGATCTGAATCAATCAACATGTTAACATAATTATGGAAATCCATGGTGGACTAAATGCTTTATAATTATTTATGGGTCTTGATAAAATATAAAAAACGTGTATAGTTGACTCTGAATTTTCAAATTATTATACATCGGTTCTAAATGTAAGCTTGTCCCCGGTTGGTTTATGGACTATCTTAATATATATGCCAATGCAACCATTTAAATAACATCGTGGGTGCCTAAATGTTGTGCCCAAACAAGTTGCATCTTTAAGATGTCAAGCTAACAATAAATTCAATAATGTTTTCTTTTGTGTGTTTGACGATGTTGGATATGTTCGGATTTCACTGAAACATTATACGGACCTCAATTTAATGAGAAATAATCTAGTATTGGCCGATCATGCTTTTGTCGACTGCTTTTAAACGTGCCCTCGTCGCCTGACTTCCAGGGTTCGACGGTTCGTTGGCTCGGGCAACTTCGGGGGTTCATACATTAATTTAACTAACCCAGCCGTTGCCTGAGTCAACGACCTGTCAAACCCTGGAAGTCAGGCGACAAGGGTACTCTGTTTTCAAGGGCGGGTTCGTCCGAACCCACCGAACCATAGCTGGCTACGCCCATGCTTGCTACCTACGGGAAGTGTCATGAACGGGTTAAATTGTGACCCCGACCTGACATTGACCTTGAAAATGATCAATTCAAGGTCAAATCGGTATAGAATCGAAAACGGCTGCGCGGATCGAGCTCAAATTATTTCGTATATAAGGGTAAAAACCCACGGGGATCGTCAACGTCGCGTTTTGGACAAGCTCTGAGCACTCATTCTCCACTCCCAATCATCAAAATCATCACAAACGGCACCTCGGGGGTTAAGGCATCTTTATATTGACCATATTTGGAGTTGTTAACCGACTAACGCTCTTTATTGCCATCGACGTTGTTAAACGGTTACCCATGCATACGAAACTACGGATGCAAAACGCGAAATGCATTTATCTCGATTAAAAAGGCAGAATTAACGTGTTGTATGCTTCTTCACCTTAATCGGGTAAAATAAGGTCTAATCGGGTAAAATATTGAAAAACCAAAAATTAAATTAAAATTTTAATCAAAAAAATTAATTAAAAAATCCAGTAAATTAAAAATGCACATTTAACTCATGTTATAAACAAAAAATTAATATTAACTCCTTGAAAAAAAAAATTTAAATTAAAAAATTAATTCAAAATTAATTAATTTTTTTAAAAATTGTCATGTTTCTGACGAACGCCGCCAGTGGCGGGCTAACCTGCTACTATACTATATGTTTTGGAACTTCTGTATGTGAGTATGTGTCTTATAGACTTGAAAACTGCTCGACCGATCCGACTAAAATTGGGTATTTAGGTCTACTTTGATCCCGGGAACAATATGGGTGGGTCCAATTTCACATGCGACCGTGTCCTTGAACTTGACTTCGACCTCGCTCATATACGCTCATATAGGCATGTTTCTGGACCTCGACCGATCCGACTCAAATTTGATATGTAGGCCCAATTTGATCCCGGAAACTATATGGGCGGTTCCAATTTCACGTGCGACCATGTGCTCGACATTGACCTCGCTCATATACGCTCATATAGGCATGTTTCCGGAACGATCGAACAATAGTTTTTTCTTTCTTCTAATACTTTTCAACTCTAGATGTTTTATTCACACAATAATTAGTTTACAACAAAGCTAAATTTCAGAATTATATATATTTTGTGCATGTTTTTATACAATTAACCCTTTCAGTGCCGGGTCCGAATGTTGTATCAACCCATATACCCTGTGCCAATACATTCTCTTATATATGCGAGTCGACCATAGTTCCGTTCTTGTTCAAGCACCGAACTTAACACTATGTGTATCAATAGATACCGTGCTGAAATCTTTAAGTATATTTGAGATCTATTAAAAATATATATTATGACATTACCATTGATTTACATAATGTAGTTCATAGAAAAGCATGGTACGCAATTGAAGACTTCTGCTCTGCATGTATACATATCATGCATATTACAATGTACTTCTCAAGTTTTCCGGTAACTCAAGAGATGAAACTCTACCTTTTCAATATAAGGACCAACAGAATTTCAAATAAATTTAAGTAAACAATATAATAATGTATAATTAAACTTATTGAAAAACATAAATCCTCAAGGCTTGAATGTTCGTTGTTGGTGAAGTGATTTGTTGATTTCAGCGATAGGAAACTGAAATAGGCATGTACAACCAAACACGACATCCCATGACATCTCTCTTAACGGGGTACCCTTTTTCAAATTGATATTATGATCAGAAGACATATTTGGGCACAGTGAACCATACACTACAGTCTATATATATCGTTGTTTCTCCAAATGGAGCCCGTTTGCGATCGGCAAATGAGTATGTACAATGCATACTTACGTGTATAGCAGCGGGGAAACCGTCTATCCGGTCTGAAAACTGGTTTTTATGGTGTTGCTTTGATCCTTCTTTATGTTCTAAAAATAGGATTTTTCGTCTTGGCGAAAGCGACTTTCTATTATATGTTTGTACGGTTTATCCACTGTGATTATGTACTAGAACTTACTCGGTTAGGACTGACGTCTATTATCAGCACACAGTGCGTAAACAATGTGTAAAACGAGACATAACGTTAACGACACGAACAAAGGGACAACTCGCTCCACCATATACTTTGGTCGATTCCCCACCATATCATATCTGTTAATTATATTTTATTTGCATTGTCATGAGTTATATGGATTATATACTGTTGACATATACTGGGCAATATGTTGTTGTTGAGCTGAAGTTCAAATAATGATATCGATCTCCCAGCATGCAGCAAGTCAGTTGGAGTTAGCGGATTTATGCACGTTCCTATTTAATCAGGGCGATACTCGATGTGATGTCAGGGAATTAAATTCCACATCGGTAAGTTACCTGTAAACGAACAGGAAATGACTAAATTTTATAAGTGAACTTTCAGACGACCACGATTCAATCTTAAGTGGAGGAATCGGGTCCGACAAAATCGTGGATAGATATATAGTCTGTTCACACGATTGCAATGTCGTCGCATATGATGATATATATCGTAATCCATGGTTAACCACGTGATTGACTACCCTGCGATATTTCCATCTACGATTTTTACATGCACATGATTGCGATTCCATCGGAAGTGGAGGCAACAAAGGATACACCACGATTTCGCAGCAGAAATCAAACAGTGCTTGATATTAATTTTAAACTCACGATCTTGTCGCGAGCATGCGCAGTCCAACTATCGGTTACTATCCACGAGGAAAACTTCCCATGCAGTTACGATTTAATAGTGGTCGTCTGAGCGTTCACTAAAACTGAGTGTGAACGTACCCGTAGGAATTTCTTCATAGAAAACCACGTGGTGACATAAAGTGAACGACAACTGTTTCATGGGACAAAATGCATCTTTGCCAAAGCTAACGATATGAGAAGTAAAATTCCTCTATTTAGTTCGACGTGTAACGGCGCTACTATATAACATTATGCGTTCAAATACCCTACATTTGATCATTGCGAGATAATTAATTGCATGCTATTTACAGGAAAATTTCTGAAGCATTACATGCAGGTGGAACTACTGGGTTTTTAGTTCTCGCGTAGTTAGCTGTGGAAGAGATGCATGTCGATAAGCATTTTTGCCTTTCGTTTTCGGACACATAATAATTTTCTATATCGAAAAGGTTCTTTTGTCGACATAGTGGATATCTAATGGAATCATTTGCAGTGGCTATATTTGCATCTACTAATAAGCTTCGTTCAATAAGAATTTACTTGTATCGAAAACATGCAGAGAGAGACATCCCATGTTGAAACAGACGTCACGAACTGTCAATGTTAAACTCATTTCGGATCGAATCGAATCAGCCATATGATTCCGAATGACATCGAATCTCGAATCGAATCATTGCATAATGCATAATAGTGAAGAAGAAGAAGATAATACATGACTCAGAGTCCGTACCAATATCAATTTGCTCACTTCGTAACGACGATAAATGATCGTCAGTATGTACAATGTAAATATATCTATAAATTAATCAAATGCATGTCTAAACAATCAAGTGCGCATTCTTTGTGGCCGGCTCTTTTATACATAATGAAACAGTATCAGAAGCAATATTGAAGCCAGAAAGCAATCGTGTTCACAAGTTTGACATATATGAAATTTTGCTAGATCGGTTGAATAAGTCTTACATGATTCGGTTGTCTATAATAGTATAGCTCAGTGGACGGCAATGCTATCTATATGCGTTGATATCTTTATATATCTTCGCGAAAAAGCAATGTGGTCCGTTGAAGTAATGAGAATGCAACTGGTGCCAATTATTCTATACAATTTGAATCAGGAGTGCCAATATCGAATCCAATCCAATCAGATGAAAGATCACGAATCGCATCGAATCGAATCGTGAAGGGCCAATTAGCCATTTAAGAGTAACCCTCTTTTGTATATAGTGAAACGTCAAAAATAGTATCTGTTCTCACTTATTATCTGTCGGTTATTATTTGGGGGTATAATATATGATAACCCAAAATATGGACGTGTTCTCGGGTATGGTCTGTACGCCGAAAACGATAACAAAGCCCCTTATATATTTGAGAACGCTCCTTAAATATCATCTCCGCCCTTTATAACAGGCGATCATTGAAATTATTGTTGTAGGCGACTATACGCCAATTCCAATAAACTCCCAACGATCTAATATCGATAATATGTAGAAAAATAATTAATTTGAGTCGGAGATGTCTTCTGTAAACGTTCAGGTTAAAAGGTTATCTTAAAATGAAATAACAAAAATAATTAACATAATTTTAATTTATGTCTCCATCCATAAACTATATTTATAAGCTACTAATTTCCAAGTACACCACGTAATCAAATTAATTGACAGATAGTGGATTGGGCATCGCGTGGCATATATCGTGTAAAAATATGTTGACACGGGGCGTGAACTCAAACCACTCACTATCTATACAATAAAATTAGCGAGTATCTGGGACTAATTTGCAGATAACATAACATTGATTTGATACAATTGCCAAACTGTAAACAATATCTCGACGGCGAGCGTTCTATTTTTGTATTCCGGCTAAGCTTCCATCTTTAATATTATTTCGTACCCAGAGTCGTTATTTGGTGGGAGAATCTGGATTCAGATTGCGGATTAGACCCGGTACGACGTGGTTCGGTAAACGAACAGACCAGAATCAGTAAACGAGCAGACCGTAATCGTAATCAATCGTTATTTCGTCGTAATCCTGATTCAGATTCTGATTCCGATTACGGACTCAAACGTTCATATTCATAATGTAAACAAACCGAGATTTCGCCACCTCGGATTTTAAAGACACAATAAAACATAAGAAACCGTCCATTGTGTACAAATTATTGCAGAATATAAACGATTTATATCAAAGATTTTAAATACGGAGACAAATTTGTGTTATCGAGTGTAAACTGGGGGAATATTACTGAAATTAGCCAAATAATAATGTTATTGATAGTAACGCTGGAGGAGCACTTCGGTTGATGGCGAACTTGAAGCAAATCATTGTCAATTTCATTGTCACTTTCATAATGTTAATTTCATAATTCCATCCATAAAATACTGCCCGAACGCATGTCGATTTCAAATTTGGCGGATACGTCACCATTGACCGAATTCACGTGAACCTGCATGGATATAATGTCTTCTGCTTATATGTTCCTTCTTATTCAAGAAATAGTAGGATTATATGATATCGATAGATTATCAGATACACGTATGTACTATATAGTCTTATAGCAATTTCATATTTAAAATGTTTTGTTTCGTTAAATGCAGTCGTTTTGCACAATAATCTCTGTATAGTGCAGAAACACAGGCATATTTTGGCCAACGTGTTGTACATTAGTTGGAAAATAAAGCTTTGCCCATGAAGCTAATGTTGTGGTCTTGTGATCGCACGTGAACTGCATCTCACAATCGCACAAACACATTCTAGGATCTCAGGACAATATTGTGGAAATGTCAGTCAATTTATTGATTAAGTACCCACACGTACAAGTTCTAGGGACGTGGCTAGAGGTTTCCCCTGTTTTCCCACCGGCGAGCCGCTATAGAAACCAACAACAACATTTGAATAAAGTCATACCCTGTAAAAACTTTGTATTTTGAAATTTGATACCGGGTCATCAAAACCTCGTATTAATGGGCTCATGGGCCGTATCTAATTATTTTCTGCTATAGAAAACGTACTTCCGATGGTGGTTTATGGTGTATATGCTGATACTATCGGGTGGATAGATTAAACGTGATTTAAATTAAAAATTTAGTCAATGTTCAGATAATAAAATCAATTTACTACGATCAATACAATAACAAACACAATGTTTTATTTCCTTTGATGTGAATGGCATGAGGCGGCCGCAGGTGGGGGGGGGGGGTGTCAATCGGTTAGGGGTACAACTGCAAGCCGTTTCGTCCTCCAGCGCTGGTGATAAGGGTCCGTCATATAAGAGCAACGGGCGGGTCTCATGCAGTCCAAAAACAGCATCATCCCAACCGATATCCCAAGTGTGTCTCGAGAACAGTTTTCGTTGATTTTGCACTTCGTCGGCGACGATATAAAGAAAATGCGAATGAGCCGAGAGCCACTGTTCAAGCAAAAATAATGCTAAGTCCCCCAAAACCATGGCATTCTATGTCATTAAATGTATATTTTTACCTAAATCTGTCATCACAAATTATTTATTTCCTGTTTCCATTGACCCAAGATTAGATAACATGGTACCAGATGCCATACATCGCCACATAATAACATCCACGCATCCGCTAAGCGGACAGGTTTTGGATCCGGGAGCGAACAGTTGTGCACGCGCAAATACGCGAGTTTTGCGGACGGTATGCGAAGTTTTCAGTGATAACATTGGAGACCGAAACCATCCGCTAAACAATGCGCGCACGCATGCATTAAGCGGATACGTGAAGCGGGTATATATGAAAGCACCTTTATATATAGTGTCATATATTCTGGTTGGTGATAAATATCAGTGACCATGCATGTGTTCGCCGTGCCGACCTTAACCAGCAGGAGATATTTACTATTGTGAGGATCATGCCACAAATCTGTACATTGCATGGCTACGCCTGTAGAGATCATATTCCACAGTTCAAAACCTGGAAACCTTTTATGCTATGACGGAGAGCTTCATTTTGCTTTGAAAAATCAATACAATAGAGGTAATATATGTCTCAGTCAATATGTGTTCCCTAATAATATATTTCACAACTTAAGTCATTCAGCGCCGGTGACCAGATCTCACGTCGCCCGAAATACGTCATATGAGTCGCCCAACACACCACGTTTATAACATGCTGTTTTACGGATGCGTTTGGCGCCCACAAGACGCTTTGGTTTAAACAATAGAGTCAGCACTGTGCCTTTCACATAACTGCGTAAAAAGAAGTCCGCTAATTTTAGCGGACAACTTTACTAAAAAATCAGTAAATGGGTGCGTGAACGCATTGCGCGATGCCCAGAAATGCACACATTTATGGGACGAGATCAAGGCTCCCATTTAAAAAAGCACAATTTTACTATCATGGTACTACAGCGGTACCACCGTGGTACTATCATGGTACTACAATGGTATTATCATGGTATAGTGTCGTACGTACATGGTACGATAAGTGATATTTACCATGGTACTATATGTACAATGATACCATGGAACTCTACTAGGGTACTCCACCATGCATGTATGATACTACCATGGTAGTATGGTACTACTACGGCAGTAAGGTTCTACCACGGTATACTACCATGGTACTACACTGAGCGAAACTCACAATATCAATATGGGTGCACATGATTAGTACCATGCATACTGCAAGTAACATGTTGGGAGACGTGTCTGTTTAATTTTCAACCGGATGGGGTGGTCTGTATATACGCGCATGCGCAGACTCAACTTGGGCGTCATGATATAGCCGATATCTCCGTTCAAATGACGCATAAGACAGCTCCGCACGTCGAGGCGAAAAAGCCGTCTGAATTTAGGTGGTGAAAATTGTGTTCTGTGGGCGTGACTTGCAGAGTTCAAACTCTGATAGGTCAACTTATAAATCGTACATATATGTTAATTGGTAACCGATTTTTATTGCGTAAACGTCTATTCCTATCAAGTCGGGCATACCCTGATCCATCGTATTCAACCTGCTGGTTTTGCAAGTTATACACACACACACTCCCTCTCACACACACACACACCCTCACCCTCCCTCACACACACACACCCGGTTTGTTAAATGCTATTGGACCCAAATACTGAGAAATAACCCATGTAAAGATGCTCACACCATAGGTAAACAATGCTATATAAAAATACCCAGTCAGTTTACTATGTGTCGTTTTTTAATCAGTGAATTTGGTCTGAAGCCAAATAATCTCTTGATGACCAGAGGCTAATCCACACCTGTGTCTACTGTTGTCACCACATTATTGTTACAATAGACTCAATTATTGGGATATATATTTTTGTTTTTACTCCTGTATGCTCAATAAAGGTAAACAATCTGATTCGATGGTCCCCGTATCATCAGGTTCTAACAACAACATTTTTTCAAAGAATACTTTAGTCATCAGAATCGATTAATTATAAAAAAAATAATGCTAACCACTGTCAACACTAGTATTTTCCAAAATTATTGTTATATATCAACATTTTGTTCAACGCAAAAATATTCCAGGTGATGAAAAATAACAGATTTCAAAAATCGATGTCTGATAACTCTGAATTTTGATTTGTGGGTTCCTCGACACGAATCAAATATTTGTTTTACAACCGAAGCCAAATAAATGCTAATTTTGGAGCATTTGTTCGGATTATGTATCTTTAATATGTTAACTTAAGATAAACACAAACACATAATTTTATTGATGGATTAATTTGTGAATGTGTGTGATCACTTTACCACCAGCAATGAAACCTGCATACATTTTTATCCATTGTCCTCATTAAAATATATTCAGATTCTATATTGAGAAATGTGTTATCTCCTATTTCCTCAAAAATAATCTAGAATACTTTGGAAAGATGTAAGCAAAGGTAAATGAAAATACTCCCAAAGTTTCAAAGTATTTGATTACAAATACAATACTTGGCTCCTAGAATTCTGGATTAGTGATACAATGCACATTCTTCCAAAATTGTAACCATTACAACTGCAATACAAATACAGAATATGATTAGACCACCCCTGCATGTATGAAATGGTCAGATAATAAGTTCAATAAGCTGCCATACTTATTATCTGAATATTTCCCACAAACGAAAAGAATCCTTCAGAAATTATATCATCTATTAACTTGTGTGACGTCCGCTTATATTTTCGGAACATCCCGCCAGATGAATGCTGGACAATATATAATTTTATAACTGACGAGAGAATCCACTAAGACAGTAAAGGTTTAATTAGAATTTGCTGAGAGTCCACGACTTTCCCTGCTTATTATTTTAATACAATATACAAACTTGATGTAGCCTGATTGTTGTTTTGAAATGTTCTACATTTTGCAATATGCACTGACAGTTGTACAATGAACCGAATAAAAACTATTAAAACTAAATAAATGTGAAAATATAACACATGCATGCAATGCAGAAGGTTTGATTTTCATTTATGGGATATTTAGATGATATTTTTGGCCTTTTGTTGTTGAACTTATTATCTGAACATTCCCTAAGGAAACTACTCGTCAAAATGTATTTATTAAAGAATGGGTTGACCTTTCCATGACCTGAAATTTTTTGAAAACACTGTGCCAATGCATTCTCTTATATATGCGAGTCTCACATATGGAGCTTCGCATATATAAGAGAATACATTGGCCTAACAATATTTACCTTAACCTTATAAGCCAGTGCATTCTCTTATATATGAAAGGATCCCTAATGGAGACTAGCATAGTTAAGATAATGCATTGACACAGGATCCTTAATGCTGCACCAGCACAGCTCGCATCATGAAATGGTTTTAAAGATATTAAACGGACGTTTTCATATACTGGTAAAACTTGGACCAGCCAATGACTTATATTTAGTATAAGTTGATGGACCAGCACAGCGAGTGTGATGAGCTCTGGCTTGTAGTTTGCTCTATTATATTTTCAGACGTGTATCTTCAATGATGCAGATTGTACGGTACCAAAAAGATAGAGCCAGGCTCATTGCTGCGGCAGTGCTGATAGTCATCATATTTTACACCGTTCGTTATGTGTCAGAGGTAGGTCACTATCGCTGCATGTAGTTTGTATCACTATAGTTCACCGATTGCGTATAGATCATGCCATGAATCTATATTCGGGCTATGCCTGGAATTGTTTTGATGTTCTGATGGGGAACTTTTTATCATTGAAAAAGCAATGCTGGTATATATTGTTAGTTAATACATGTTCCTTACAGATGATATATATCTTCCTATAACAAGTTTTATATAGTTTCCTGGGTATAAATTATAAATATGAATCACAATACCCCTGTCCAGAAACTCTTATCTCAATTAATATTGATTTTATTCCGAATTTTCTGGTATAATACATACAATAAATTCGGATAATTTTATGACTCATGGAGCATAGCAAGCGGGATAACTTTCTCTATCTGAGATTGCATGGACGACCAGGGTGGCCTGTTCGAAATATATTAACGAAAAATCCAAAGCAAACAAAAAAACTTGTAAAGTTTGTTTTGCCTCATTCCTCAAGGCATACCACTGAACAAAAGACCAACAATGCCTTAAGCCATAAAATACAAAAATAAAAAAGGACATAACTTCAATGACCATGAACAAACTGCATACATCTATAGGAAAATCTTATATGACACAAGCTAAACAGACACAGCACAATGTAGCTAATCATGAATCATAAATAAAATACCATGTATATTCTGGTAGAGTGCATGACACTGGCAGCATTCCAAAACACACCACCGTACTGCAGAAACCTATACACATAATATAGAACATGTTCTCCAATCCCCGTTGCTCATCGTATATATTACTGTATTCAAATTATTTGATATTATATTCTGGAATGACCAATAAAATGTGTTCAAACAAATATGGAACTGCAATACCTCAATGCCGGTACCTCAAACACAAAGAAAATACAAAAACAGATCAAAGGAACATTGTACTTTTAGGTTGTGTTTCCTTATAATATTCTTCCAATACCAATCGAAACTGGGCGATTCAGGGGTGAAGATGAGGAAGAACGTTTGTGCGAGATGTGTGACCCTAATTCAATTGAAAATGAGTTACATTTCCTGGTATATTGTCCGGCTTAATCGGATGCTCGTTGGCGGCTATTGAATCCTGTTAGTGACATTTCCCAAATTAATTCTGATGTTGACGTTATGATTCATATTGTGAAAAAATTCCCGGTATATCAGCTGTGTATATGCTGCTAAATTTATTTCTGAAGCATATACGATCAGACAAACAAAACTTTCCAAATCGTAATTGTATGTGCATTATCTGTAAATAGTACACATACACAAAGTGACTTATAGGCCCTATGGGCCGGATGTTTGTATACATATGTCACTATAATAAACATATTCATTCATTCATTCAATATGTATTGGTGTTTGAATTTTAGAAATCAGTTCAGGCATTTGTGAATTATGGCAATTGGAAGTGAGGATGTATTCGAAAAATTGAACTCCCTTGTAATGTATTATATCAATAGAGATGAGATTGGCATTCTCATTTTAAATTTAGATGTTTACGACATGCCCCCTTGAGTGACTTCCTTGCCATTACGATTGACATTGGTAGGCATGCTACATAGTAAATTTGAAGAAAAACAGTCCAAAAATATTTCTTATTATGCGAATGTAGAGTGACCATGGATGCAGTCACTCATATATATATATATATATATATTATGCTCCAAAAAGTATATCAATGAATGCAAATACTCTGAACAACACACGCATTGGCTCCTGAGTTCCACTAGTGTCCACTGTTGAATCACAGGTCGCATACCACGCCCATTACAGTTATGTTGAAGTCAGATATCCAGTTTTCAAGAAAATTGATCATTTTAATTCAAATGTTTTGGATGAAAATCTAGATTGTAAAATGTAATGATGTAATAATAACAATGTAATAATTGTTAATTTATTGCCATCTAACAATGGTTATGTTCATGATTTGATAGGAATTTCATTATCATTCGTTTCAACCAGAATGGATTATAAAGACCTTGTGGGGCTTTAACAGAGGATGCATAGAAGTACAAGTGGAAATAATTTATGAAAATAAAATAAATAGAATACATACCGACTGCCTCGTATTCCTTTATGGCTATGCCATTTGGACTGGTTAATGCACCGCCGTTGTTTCAGTAGCTAATGCACATAGTCTTAGATTATATGCAAAACTACGAGCCATGTCCATTTAAGTAGAGAACGAAACTAAACCTTGCCATGTAGCATTGTTTTTAAATAAATAAACAAGTCAATAGATAAATGTATGTAGTAGATATTAAACCAATTATTCTCTTTCCTTATGTAATTCAAATAAATAGAGGTCTGTATGTGTTATGTGTAAAAGACTCATTAACCTCTACAATATACATTTACGGTTAAAACCTACTTGCTCTGCATCAACTAATAGTTTTGGGTTTGAAAGTTATTAGCAAGGAAATAATTTGCAATAAGTGGATGCATATAATAGTAACATCTTACCAACCTTTAACACAATGAGGTTCCACCCATAGTAACCTAATTATTCAAAACTAACTTTTCCATAGCCTCTCAAACTAGTTCACAATATTCTCCTTAGACAGCTTTTCAACGCTTTGGATAATATGGTAGTCCTTAATACAAATGCGAGTTCATTATCAAATGGTTCTACTTACTATTATTGCTTTGTTCCATTGGATATATCTCGTTGACTTATCTCAAAGTTTATATGTCAGATATGCCGCAATAGGTTAAATGAGACTAGACATCGGCAGTAAAAGGTAAGGTAGGCATATATAAATCGTGATAACAATAGTGAGAATGCTGATTAGAGTATGGAAATCGATGAACCCAAACAACCAAAGATACAGAAGATGCGTCGCCTGAGAATTCACAAAAACGAACAAGGATCATTAACCAGACAAGGGAAATACTGCAATAGTTTGATAGAACATTATTCTAACCACAGCCATTGGAAATGATGGATACTTCGGAAGACGAAAGCCTATGCTGCCATTATAAAAGCAACCAATGCAAGAACCGTCTGTGTAAATTATGTTCCAATAGAAAAGAAAAAGGAGGTGACTTATGATATATATAAGTATTAACAGTGACACATGTATGACATGGAAGACACACATTCCCCATAGACGATGATTCCAGAAACAGAACAGCCGCTGAAATGACAGATGAAGTGGGCTGTGATATGAAGATACATGTATATAAATACTTATGAGACATTTCTGGAATTGCATCCGGATTATTCGAACGTATGTGAACAAGGTAACAGTAATAACATCACTGCTCGTGCAACAAAGACAATTTCCAGAGGACTACAAAATTAATCACAATGGATTACACAATGACTGACCAGTGATAGTAAGGAAATCGAAACTGTGTCTCCAGACAATGACAAGAGACAATATTCAGTTTGTATATATTATTTAGTGTGGAAATGTTATAATATTTCAATGGTAGGGGAACAAATTAAGACAACTGTGTTCCTCTCAATATTTCAAATAACTAAATATATATATGTATATACCAACTAGTGAGGAGTATCATTGCCGCCACACACCATAGAGCTAGAATTGTAATAGTACGTATTCTGAGGGTATATGAGGATTGTAACAAAATTAAATCGATGGCTGGTAGTTTGCAAAGTAATGCGCAATTTAGTTCGCATATTTATTGAAAATATATTATTCTCAGCCTGGAGGGAATAAACAGCATTAGCATTAGTACATTGGAACTGGGATGGACATGGGGTGGACATGAAAATGCCAGGAACAACATCATCCGATTAGGTACACAGGGTGTCCACAAGTGTATTACACATACTATTGTCGTCACAGCACTCTGTCACCCAGGTCGGATGATCTTATCTGCCAGAATGGATTGCCATCTTGCCAGGTTGATGCTAAATAGAGCATAGGGTGTTAGAATTGTAATGTTAGAAAGGTGGGTCTGAAGCCTGAAATTATTATTGATCAGTTAAGTCCTGGTTCATCGATACCATATACGTTTGGTCAGATTTATTCCGACATAACACTGACAAGCCACTTAATAAATTCTAGACTACCCCATTTACCATAGTATAGGTGCTGTTCTGTTGGATCGGTGTCATCCATAGTAGTTGAAAATATTTTACCAGAAGATCTTGGAAATAAAAGAATTTCACAGACAGTTTAGCGTTTTTTCTTGACCACGGTACGGTCCCGTCACTATGCACACAACGAGACGTGCAGTTCTGCTACATCTTGAGCTAGGACCACCACATACTGTCATTAGATTATTAAGGAACATGTATTAACAAAGAGATATATTCCCTGCTGTGTTTGTTCAATTGCATACATTTTTCCGTCAGTACATCAAAATGTTTTCAGGTTTTTAACTCGTGGAATATGATCTCTAAGGGCGTTGGCAGAGTAGGGATTCATAGCATGATTGTTGTGTTTAGCAGTACAATTTGCTTGTTGAGATAGCTCATAGAAAATAGTACAGGCCCATCAGAGGCCCGTGATGTTTTTTCAGAAAGAACTATTTGGCTTTACCTTAGACATGGTGAATGACGTGATGAGCAGGAATTATGTACCAAGGCACTCTACTCGTCATGAAAATTTCGTCGAAATGCGGAGCTGAAATCTCAGAAAATCAGATGAGGATAAATAGAGCGTAATCAATGGTTTCGATGATTAAGTGACAAAATTTTGATTTGGTAAATAAGATTGAGTGGAGCGAACGAGGGTTTTACCACAGGTGTCATATCAACAAAGCCATTAACACACGTGATGTTCCATGTTTATTACACACAACCCATTCAAGAATCCATTAATTGAAAAAAACAAATACTTAAAATGTTTATTCAGAATGAGACAGAGCTTGTTTTCCCATATGTGATATGTTATTTTATAATTCATGTTTCATGGCCAAGAAGAACGTGTTATACATCGACATCGTCATCGCTTGACGAATATAACATGACCCAAGATGATGGAACTGTATTTTTCTGAGCTGTTTTTACAGGATTGTAAATAAGTTATTTTCCTAATTTTTCAGAACTGTAGCAAACCCAAACCTAGAATGGCCTCGGAGACAGAGCAACATTTTAAAGATTCTTCAAGTGGTGATTGGTTTGTCAATTTCCCATACGCCAAATATGTTCACAAAGGACGCATTGACGTTTCCGGGATTCCTGACAAGGAGGTTATAGATATCTTCCTTAGGTAAATAATGGCTAGGTTTAGATAGAAAAACTAACAGATGAAACGTCAGTCATGTTAGCTACCTACAATCACATGAGTGACTCCATTGCCAGACTTATTTTTGTATACATGTATATATGGATAAATAGGCAGGTTTCGAACAAGTTCGCGTTCAAATCATGGAAATTCCTTATGAAGTACGTCATGTTATTTTGTTTGTTTCGATATCAAGAGATAAATTGTAAGAGTCAAACGTGTGCACCAATTGGCAGTTTACAAAATATGTGGGGAAATATGGAACTGGTGTGGATCTTAATTATTGTATTAATTGAGCACACCCAAACTTTAGCAGTTAACCTGCCACAATAACGTTTTTGACTTAATGCATTGTCTGTCGTTGCACAATGAAAATGTCTCGAAGAAGGAAATTGTTTTCATTTTCATTCTGTATACGCCGAAAGATAGCAGATCTTCGCCCCAAACACACAAAGCAGGTCTTCTTCAAACAAATAGACAAATAAAGATCGTGTCGGGCATTCGAATTCCGCCCGTATCTGACATGGCCATTTGCATTTATATCGCATACGCCACCCGTTTCATGTAACTCGGCTACATATCATATTAATCAGTGCGTTGGTATGATACAAATAATTAAAAAACAACCTACTTTACAAAAAGTTCCTCTTCTATTATATATCGATATTTAACAACTCCGTTTGAATTTCAAGTTTAAATATAAGAAGCCAGTGGAATGATAATAAGGTGAATATGGGAATATAATCACACCGATTACTCCGTAATGAATAACGCTTTTAATGCATTTGATTTTAAGAAGGATCTCTTGGCAATTAGAATTGTAGAAATAACAGCAGCTCTAACAACAAAAAAACAGATCATGAACCTCCAAAAAATATGTAACAATTCGACAATATGAACCTGAATTGTTGATATGTGAAATTCTTGTAATGAAAGGATTGTATAATTTCGCAAAGAATAAAGGGACTATCGGATTGTGGACTAATTATAAGAAGAAATAAGATGAAACTAGCAAAAATCAGCTAGACGTTCTGGTGGAAGGCATTAAAACGCCCCATGAAAACCAGAATCGAAACCAGCACCAATCATGAAAATAGACCAGTCTGTAATAACCGAAAACTAAGAAAAGGCACATTTAATAAATTATTATTTTTGTTCATTATCCTCCCCAACTGACGAAGACAAGTTAGAGTTACTAATCTTTGACAGGTTGACGGATAACGTATGTATGAGATTGAACTATCCTTAAGCAGTAGAACGTATAAAGTTAATCACATCATCAAAAGCAAACGAGTATGTCGGTTTAAGCACCAAGTGTTAAAAAATGTGCGACATCACTAGCTAATCCGCTTGCATTTGCATTTATATTTTTCGTTGAGAATTCGTACTATCCTTCAGAATGGAAGAAAACAAATGTATGCCCAATTTTCAAAAAGCGAATACCATTAATCCATTTATCGACCAGTATTTTTGCTTGGTTGACTTTCTAAGGTTTAAAAAAAATATCTTCTCTATCATATATCAAAACACCTGCGATTTACACCGAATGATAGCACCATATTCAAATAAATTAATACCTACCATTATCTCAGATCTTGACGACGGGAAGGAGATAACTAAGTGTTGCCTTCTGAGATGCAAGCAAGGCTTTTGATAAAGTATGGCAAAGTGGTCTCCTCTTCAAACTTAAAATAATAGGGATAACTTGGAAAATTGTAACGTTTACTATAGTTGTGAATAGGACTTGTCCTCCAATCCCTTTTGTGATAAATCCATTTATATATCCTATGTCATCTGGAACAAAACAAATTGTCAAATACATTGTATTATTGTCAAGATTTTTTTATGGAAATTATGTTTTAGTTTAAACAATATTTTATTTGAACTAAACAGAACATAATTACAAACAATAAATACATGGCATATAATTATAAATTGTTCAAAAGAGGATTGGGCAACAAGCTTAGGGGCTTTTGTTCAGTTATATCCTATTATATGTTTTAACCCTTTACCCAACAAAACGGCCAAAACCGGCCAAATAAAGCTTCAACAGCCTAAAATATCTTCGGTCTGTCTCAATAGAACCATACAAATATGGATATCATTGGAACCGGCTCCTTGACTACATTGTGATAGTTACAGTTATGCCCTGTGCCAATGCATTCTCTTATATATGCGAGTCGACCATAGGTCGCCTCGCATATATAAGAGAATGCATTGGCCTAAAAAAAATCTTTTTTAACACTTTTTACCATTTTTTCTTACATTCTTTAACAATTTTATAATTTTTAATGTGTTAAGCCAATGCATTCTCTTATATATGCGAGACGACCTATGGTCGACTCGCATATATAAGAGAATGCATTGGCGCAGGGCCGTTTTGTTGGGTAAAGGGTTAATGCGAGTACCTACAGACTAATACCAACCTGATGCAATTAATCGCCGAATATTGTGGAGAGATGAGCAGTTTTTTGTTTGTTGGTCACATTTTGAGGTTTCATTGTAGTTTCGAGCAAATTTGCCTACTTGAGAAATAAAGGTTTTCTAGATGGTAGAATCAATTATTCACCACTTATATCATAAATCACGCCCGTCTTAGTGAGCTGATAATTGCCACTAAACGTTAATATCAAATCTTGCTTTATAGCATACATTTAAGAATTGGAGTTTTACACGAAATTTATATATAGTTATCTCCATGCATGATATGGGGAATATTATGATGTGATTTAAAGATACCCACTGGTGTCGATAGAATCAGGGTGTGTTGGGCGAGGGGCGCCAAAATTAATAAAACGAGCGACCATCGATAGGGTTCCAAATGGATCTAAAGGGGTAGCATTTCACGAGGTAGATAATGGTGCTAGTAAGTTTTTCTAAAATGATGCTGCATGAGTAAGGGGTGGAAAAGGGACAAGACACCAAATTCGATGGAAATATTTTGGAGTCGATGTCCAAAAAAATAGTATTTAGTTATCACCATGATATGGGTAATATTATGGTATTGTTTACTGATACATACTCCATGGTGCCGACATAATCGGGGACGAGGATGGGAGAGAGGGCCAAGATTAATAAAAACTTTTTTTGGTCGCCAGTTTCTACCAAACTTATACATGGTCATCTTCATCAATATAGGGAACCTTATTATATGGTATAATGATACCTAATTGTAACGGTCCTTGTCAAGAATGAGGATCTGAGGAGGGGCACATACATTAATTACATATATTTATCGCGGATTTCCTCCAAACTTATATATAGACATTTCCGTGATATAAGAGACGATTCAGAAATGGGGATTAGAGAAGGAATCACCAACATTGATCTGTTTGAAATGGATTTTATAATAATAATTATTATCGAAAAAACATACTTTATGCCGATTTTCTTACAAACGTATATATATGAATTACGGTCATATGACAAATCAACGATGTACCCACGCCGAAATCGTTCACGTTTCTATTCACAAGCTTACACTTTGTGTGGTGACTGTTTGCAAATAAATAAATAAAAAGGATTCATCATAATAAACGTTCCGCCGAATCTCTGCTAGACTTCAAACAGCAAGTATATAACAACATTTGACATGGATGATACCTACACATTTAAAGATACATAGACAGAACATAACGCGCATCTTAATCGAGAATCTTTTGTCGAATTAGTTGCGGATGGCGCAAGGATATATTTCGCGAGAGCGTAGCTCGAGCGAAATATAACTTTGCGCCGTCCGCAACGAGTTCGATAAAAGATTCGAGATAATGATACAAGTTGTGTTCTGTATTTATTCTACACCGTTCAGTCAGATAAGTTCAATCCATGAATGTCATATCCATTGTTACTGTAGCCACCTTTATTGTGATTTAAGTCTGACAAATAGCCAGTAATTATGGGGGGATCACCGGAAGCGGATGATCGACGTAATGTACGTCATCTTTATTGGCGACAACGTCAACAAGAATAGTTCCGGCTTGTATTCCACTAGAGGTATACACTACTATGTATTCAATGGCTGGGATTCCGTTGAATACATGTACCTCACGTCAATGGGTGTGGAATAAATAATCCGATTCGATGGTCCCCGTATCATCAGATTCTAACAACAACAACAACATTATATTTACAAAAGACGCTTTAGTTTTCAGAATCGATTCATCACCAAAATAATGTTAACCATTTTCAACTCCAAAACGTGTTATATATCAACATTTTATTCAACAAAATTTAGTGTCGAGAGTATGTCGTTCGGCTCGTCGAGTATTTATTAGGCCGCCAAATATTCCAGCTGGTGAAAAATAACTGATTTAAAAAATCAATATCTGATATCTCTGAGCTTTGATGGGTGGGTTCCTCGATTCGATTCAAATATTGTTTTACCCCCGAAGCCAAAGAAATAGTAAATTTAGGAGCGTTAATTCGGATTATGTATCTTTAATGATAACTAACATTCAAACACATGTTCACCATTTCCTTGATGCTGTGAAATTATGGGCAAAGGGGTAGAGGTTCTGGCGACTTAAATGAATATGGGGTTTGTGCTCCAAAATACACCAAAAAATATTCACTCTTGAATTTTTCCCGGTATCTAAATAGGTCGATTAATGCATGAACTACCTTTCTATGAGTATTATATGTCCCTGAAATTGAAGTAATAAAAATTATAACATCGAACACAAACTTCGGACGAGGAACAAAAACTTGATTGTATATTCGTTGCAATCCTGGAATCGGAAGGAATAATGAGCGATTTTCGGAAAAGCTATGTTGTGTTATCTTAACAAGAAACTATTAAACAATTTCACGCATTGCCTTCTCTTTGTTTTAATCCTCAAAATGATGTGGTAGCATATGCTTTTTAGAGTTGAGACACCTCTAGACTTTCTGTCATGGTCTATATACAGGTGCAATTTGTATGCGACCGCCAATTTAAAAAAAATGGAACCGATACAAACGAAACGATCTCAAATTTATCGAAAAAATATTTTTTAACAAAACTATATCGACGAATTTGTTCGGAAATCGCATATAGGTATTATAGGCATGTTATGAGATACCTCTTACCAAATTATGTACATGTATATATACATCATTATGGGGTTAGAACGAACCATGCCATTTTAGTCCCCCAAACAGACGACGATATTGATGATGATGATATCATAATTGATCATTCCAGTTTCGTTGACGGAATAGAGATTCCTTGTAGACGGAAGTACAGGTTTGGTGATCTGGACGATGGCGGCTGGGAGGTGTGTGCCGAAAAGAGATATACCATACAGAGGGGCGAGTGCCTAGTATATTCATTCGGGTGAGTTGTTACAACTCACAAGTGAGTGAGTTAAGCTGCGTTCACCGACCTGTGGCCAACGCATGCGGCCAGTGCATGCGTCGATCGGGTTGGGAACAACGTTACAAACCATATAGTCCGGGAGCTAATAGGGGTACCCTTGCACCCCCCCTGGGACTTAACTTCAATCCACTCATTTTGTTCCTTATTATGTCCTTCAACTTTTAAACAATGTTAACAAGAAAAAAAGTGGCCGTGTAGACTCCAGACAAGATGGCGTCCACCATGGCGTCGTTTTTCAGCCCAGACCCTAAGTCAGTTTTATGCAAATTATAGCGGGAAAATCTTGTAAAATGTATACAAATGTATATATTTTCGTGAAGCTGAGACATAATGACACATTTTTGAGCCAAAATTGAAACTCACCATCCAAGATGGCCGCCAAAATGGTCACCGGAAGTTGAAAATATAACATTTTTTCACAAATATCTTCTAGATCAATTCATGCTGTTTGGAACTGGTTGAGTAATGCAACTTTATTTTGTGTTTTGTATATTAACTGATCATTGGAGCACGAAATATGCAATTATTGGGGTCCTAACCCCTTCCGATCCCTCAAAAATTCGATTTTACAGAATGCGGTATAAAATTTCACAAAAAAAATCACAATTGGGATTCTAGTCATATTTCAACAAGAAATGAACAGAACTTTGTAATGTAAGTGAGGCATATCATTACCTATGAATATTCTAACTCACTGGAACCAAAATTCTTACTTTGGCTCAAAATGGCTGCCAAAATGGCCGCCAATGAATGGAAAATGGTAAATATTACACCAGCGTGTCATGCAATCGCTTACAAGTTGTGGTTGATGTATACAATTGGCTAATCTGTATTCTATACATTGCATACTAACATGTCTAATGCACCATGGATTATTTTTACTATTGTCACCACTGACATCACCAGAAATATGGGATTTTTCTCTCACAAACTTGACAAAAATATTGCCAAAAATTAACTTTTCAGGGTTCGACCATTTGTTCAAGTAAACTGCAACTATCTTTGGTATCAAAGGTGTTTATTGTTTTGGTCTATCTTAAGTGTGTCACACTGTGATGTTTAAAGACTGAAATGCTCAAGATGGCTTCCAAAATGGTAACCAAATTTGTAAAAAGTTAAAAGTTAACATATCCCGAACATTATTCTCTGCGTTATCCGAAAAAAGATAGCAAATTGTGACTCACTGGTTATTTTACGTATTAGTTAATTAACTGACAAATACGTTCTATTTATTTGTTCCAGTTCCGTATGGGGCATGACAAATTCATTTTAAAGTTGCAGTATGGAATTTTGCGGAGAACCTCTTTTATGATTCTGGCCATATTATTGAAAGGAAATGAGCAGAACTTTGAGACAGACCTGAGATTAATATGTTTACCTGGATTGACTCTATGGTCATGTGTATGGCGAATATGTATACATGTAGCGTCTGCATGGTCCATGGTGAGGTGAATATGTATACAATGAGTGACTGTATGATCGTGAATGTAGTGAATATGTATACATAGAGTGACCTTTTGTCATGCGTCGGGTGTAGGTGTATACCTGGTGTTCATGCATGGTGACTCGTGGCTGTATCGTCATTTGTGGTATGTACGGGTATAACCAAGTATGGCTGCATGATCAGGTGTACGTGTATAAAGTGGGTTACTATGTTGTCATTTGTGTGGTGTTTATGTACATATGGAGTGACTTGGGTAATGGGTGGGTTATATCTTGGTGGTAATGGGTGGGTTGTATCTTGGGTGGCTATCGCTTTCTACAATAACTCAAGGGTATGTTAATCAATAAAGAGGTCATGTCAGAGAGTTCTCCATCTTGATGATGTTTATGTAGACGGGGGTGTTAAGCGTGGAAAGCGATAGCCACCCATTAGCACACAGTCATTACATATATACATAAACACCACAGACATAACAATATAGTGACCCACTGTATACATGTACACCTGATCCATGACCACGGATGACCACACATCCATGCGTCACAATGCAGGCACACCGGGTATACTCCTAAACATGACCCATAACCATATAGTCACTCCCTGTATACCCATTCATCTCACCATTGGCCATAAGGTCACCCCCTGTATACCTATTCTCCAAACGCATGGTCAAATAGACAATCAATATCTACATCAACACCACAACAATGGCCATAAAGTCATTCCGGTATACATATGCACCTCACCAATGGCCATATAGCCACTCGCTTCATACTCATACCCTCACCCATGTCACCTGGTATACTCCTTCATCTGACCTATGGCCATATAGTCACACCGTGTGTACCTATTCAAAACATTCATACATGATCATGGTCAATCCTTGTATACATATTGGCCATGTCACTCATTGTATCCCTATTTGTCACACCATAGCCGAATAGCCACTCAAGATATACTAATACACCCCATCCATGTCACTATAGTCACTCCATGTATGCATGTGCACCTCATCCATGGCCATATAGCCACTCGCTATATACTCATATCCCTCGCCCATGACAATAAAGCAACACGTGTTATACTGGTATAACCTACACATGACCATACCGCCACGAGTCACCAAACAGGAGCACCACGTATACTCATACGCCTGACACATGACCATTTAGTCACCCCCTGTATAGATGTTCATTACATTTGTGACCATACAGTCACCACTGTCTTGTATACCTACATGTTCTCATCTCACTATTAACCATACAGTCACTACTTGTATACCTATTTGACACACATAGTCATATAACCACTCGATATACATATGCAGCTCACCCTAGACTATAGATTTACTCCAGGTATACATGTAAACCTCACTAATGGCCATACACGCCATCCATGACAATACAGCTAAGCCTTATACACCCACAAATGATAATACATCCACGAGATATATAAATATACATCCCACCATTACCACACGGACACTCCCTATATAACCACACCCTCGATAATGTCCACCCAGCTTACTCCATGTATTCATATTCAATTATGACCGTACAGTTATTCCATGTATACCTGTACACATTACCCGTAACCATAAAATCACTCCCTATTTATCCACACACCCCATCCATGATCATACAGACAACACATGAACATACCTCACAGGACCTTACAGTCACTCCATATATACATAATCAACACATAGATGACCATGTAGCTATATCCATACACCACACAATGACCATACAGGTACACCGGTTGCACCCGTACTGAATATACACAATCATACACCATAGAGTCACTCCATGTATAACAATTGACCTCACACCTGACCATGACCTCTCCCTGTATACCTAGATGCATCTTACCATGGACAACCCACTAATAACCATATAGTCACTCATTGTATACCTACTCACATCAGTCATGACATACAACAACTCCCTGTATACCTATTCACCTCACATATGATCATAGAGTAACTCCCTGGCTATGATCTTGGCATCCACACTTTACCATGTTGACATTTTTTTGTATCATAATGGACCAGAATAGCCAAATATTATGATCCATCTCAGTTCTGTATCAAAGTTCTGCCCATTTCCTTTCAATAAATGTGGCCAAAATTACATAAGAGGTTCTCAGCAAAATTCCATACTTTAAAATGAATTTGTCATGCTCCAAAAGGAACTGAGACAACCAGAATAGAACATGTAGTTGTCATTTAATTAAATAACATGTATAATAACCAAGTGAGTCACAATATGCTACCTTTTCGGATAATGCAGAGAATGTTCGGGATATATGTAAAAAATTAACATTCTACAAATTTGGTTGCCATTTTGGAAGCCATCTTGAGCAATTCAGTCTATAAACAATGTAGTGTGATACATTTAAAATAGACCAAAACAATAAACACCTTTCAATCCAAAGATAGTTATATTTTACCTGAAAAAATGGTCCAAACCTGAAAAGTAAATTTTTGCCCATATTTAGTTTTTGAGAGAAAAGTCCAATATTTTTGACGATGTCAGGGGTGACAATAGTAACAATTAACCATGGTGCATCAGACATGTTGGTATTCAATGTATAGAATGCAGAATAGCCAATTTTATACATCAACCACAACTTGTAAGCGATTGCAGGACACGCTGGTTTAATATTCATTTTCCATATTTTGGCGGCCATATTGGCAGTCATTTTGAGCCAAAGTAAGAATTTTGGTTCCAGTGATTTGGAATATTAATAGTTAATGATATGCCTCACTTACATTACAAAGTTCTGTTCATTTCTTGTTGAAATATGACTAGAATCCCAATTGTGATTCTTTTGTGAAATTTTATACCGCATTCTGTAAAATCGAATTTTTGAGGGATCGGAAGGGGTTAGGACCCCAATAATTGCATATTTCGTTGCTCCAATGATCAGTTAATATACAAAACACAAAATAAAGTTGCATTACTCAACCAGTTCCAAACAGCATGAATTGATCTAGAAGATATTTGTGAAAAAAAATTATATTTTCAACTTCCGGTGGCCATTTTGGCGGCCATCTTGGATGGTGAGTTTCAATTTTGGCTAAAAAATGTGTCATTATGTCTCAGCTTCACGACAATATATACATTTGTATACATTTTACAAGATTTTCCCGCTATAATTTGCATAAAACTGACTTAGGGTCTGGGCTGAAAAACGGCGGCCATGATGGACGCCATTTTGTCTGGAGTCTACACGGCCACTTTTTTTCTTGTTAACATTGCTTAAAAGTTGAAGGACATAATAAGGAACAAAATTAGTGGGGTGAATTTAAGTCCCAGGGGGGTGCAAGGGTACCCCTATTAGCTCCCGGACTAATACATTTATTACTGGGGTTGCGGCTGACGTAGTTAAACGCAACCAATTCCAAAACTTTTTGAAATTGGATGCGTTTAGTTGCGTCATCCGCAACCCAGTGATATGTACGGTTTGAAACATGCGCGTATAACCCGATAGCCCCATACGTTGGTCGCATGAGTCGGTCGCAGGTCTGTGAAAGCTGCTTTAGATTATTTGGCCTGCAAACCTTGCCGAATGACACTGTAAAGGCTGGGCCTTATTGATGCAATTCCGCTGATGGAAGGCATCCATCACATTCGTAGCCAGCTTTACAAAACGGTCACAAGTTTAGCACAATTTTTGCCGACGATCACACGTAGCTAGCTTTTTTCCAATATCTTTGTTTGGCGTCCAATATCTGTCATATTGGCAATATGAGGTGGAGCAGGCCAGGCTCTATTTGAATTATTATGACGTATACATTACCCATTAACGCCCTAAAAGGAAGTCAGATGACCAAACTGTGAAAATCTGTAATTTTTCCATTTTATTTTATTTCGTCTGCTTGATATGCCATTAACCAGTCTCGTATGTCTTTTAATTTATTTGAGTGTTTATGAAAAGCTAGCCATGAAGTGATTGTCGGCGAAAAACTGGCTACACTTTTCTGAAAATCTGGCTACGAATAAGATCGATGCCTTGTGACAATGACCCCATTAGCCTTGTTTCTTGTGGTGATGGGCGATAAATGGAAATAATGAACTTGTTTTCCAGTATCATGCAGAATAGAAATCTCGTAGAGGTGCGGTTTTGTGAGTCACTTTTCTCCTAACAACAATGGACACCATTCCCATAATGAACAACTGCTGATAAAAAATACGAGTTGGGTACTACATGTACGACACTAGAATTTGTTCTAGAAATCGTCCTGGAAGAAAAGTATCCAGAAAACGTGTCGTCGTTACAATTACAATACTAGTACATCGAAGGACGCTCACATACTGGCAAATGTGTCAGGCAATTATTTAGAGAAGACTATATAGTTTACACTTTCGAGCATTACACAGTTTGGAGCCCGGGCGGTAATGTTATTTCGTTATAACGAAATAATATCCCGTTTTAACAAAATATTATTTCGAAATTACGAAATAAAAAGAATTGATTTGTCGCCTCCCGCTCTTCGTACATTTCCGATGTCTTACAATCATGTTAAATGAAAATATACAACCAATGTTAAGGTTTTCATTATTCCTTCAGTATATAGTGAAATATAAATTTTAATCAGTGAAATAAGCACATACTATGTCTTTAATAATATATTTTACAGGATAAAGGATGACTGGACATTCGATGACGCAATAGAAGACTACTATCAATGCGAAATTCACAGTTTCGATCCGAGGTGAGACTTAAAGGACCCATTTTTCTTCAGCATAAATTAATGAGGAACGTCCCTGGTTTCATATGACATCTCAATGTTGTTTTTTTTAAACATAGCAAGTTTGTATATCGGTATTTTGTGTATTTTTTTTCGAACTATATGTCTATCGTGCCCAACTGCCCATACACTACCAAATTACATATACGTATGTTTTATGTTAAAATATTTACAATATATCCCTTGTGTGTTACTTTAAATCATGTTCCTTGAGATGTCAACTGTTAATTTGGCCATGCAATGTTTTCCTTACACAAAAAGAACCCTCTTAAACCCTCAATTTGAATCAAAATGGGAATCAGAGTGGATTCTCAAATATTGATTTGAAATATGTCGAATATTTGCCGGTTTTACCTGCTCACTTATGTAATATCTAAAGATTAGAACATCAGATTACAGAGTAACAGTAGAATATGTGGCGTGTAGAAGGTGGCGAAAATAGTCAGATGATGAAACCAGCATACTTGTAATATTTGTGAAGAAGATATTGGTGATGAATATAATTTTTAATTACTTGCAAGTAACTAAAACAAATCCGCCAGAGGTACATCCCCATGCAAATATTATTGGGAAAAATATATATATAACCGGCGCCCCCGGATGACGTGAAAGCGCGGAACGAGAATTTGCTTGGTCGTTGACAATTTCGGCCAATTTATTTTCGGCCCATCAACCAAATCCTGAACATTGTGGCATTTAATTTTCTGAGATGGATTAATAGAAGATAGTTAATAAAGTGTTATCGTTGTAATTATAAGCCATTAACGTCGTTTTTCGGTTTATCTATGAGCCTATAGATCGATCAGTAGACGAATAACATACTTTAATATAATCCGCTTCGCGGAATTATACAGTATGTTATTTAATCAGGTTCGAAATGGAATAAAAGTGAAAGGTGCGGGCATTTTTCTTTCAAAAACTTATGCTGATTTCAAAAACCAATGTTGGCAACTCGACAAATTATTATTTCTGACGCAAAATAACAATTCAAAATGGGCGCCATCAGAACAAAGTCTAGATTTTCGTTTACTGTTATATGTTGTTCTAAGACATTTGAATATTATGCATTTCCGTACTTTCGAACGAATTGTGACAAGAGATACTATACACAGAACATATGTGGTAATTTAAAGTGAACATGTTTGATATTTAACTCAATTTATGCCCAAACATGACAAAAAACGCGAATTTTATAAATTATTGCGGTGCTAAAGGCAGAAAGTGAAGTATGCCGGAAATATATCCATCAAATAATTTAGACAGTTGTGTCTAAATGAAATTTGTATTCTGATTCCAAAAAACAATGTTGGCAACTCGACAAATAATTATTTCTGACCTAAAATGACAATTCAAAATGGCCGCCATCAGAACAAAGTCTGGATTTTCGTTTACTGTTATATGTTGTTCTATAAGACGTTTGAATATTATGCATTTCCGTACTTTCGAACGAATTGTGACAAGAGACACAATACACAGAACATATGTGGTAATTTAAAGTGAACATGTTTGACATTTAGCCCAATTTATGCCCAAAAATGACAAAAAACGAGAATTTCATAAGTTATTGAGGTCTTAAAGGGCAGAAAGTGAAGTATGCCGGAAATATATCCATCAAATGGTTTAGAAAGTTGTGTCTAAATTTAATTTGTATTCTGATTCCAAAAAACAAAGTTGGCAACTCGACAAATAATTATTTCTGACCTAAAATGACAATTCAAAATGGCCATTGCGACACAATTTGACATCATATAGCCAAAAATGGTCACAAAAAGCCTTATTTATTATTGCAGTCAGTTCCACAATTGCAGAGTGGTGTGCAGGGTAACTCTGATTGTCTGCATGTACACCTTGCTGTTACACACCCCTTCTTGCACTCACATTTTATTATTTCGAGACATGATTTTGGAATGGGTTCTAGTGACATGGTTGGATCTAATCGACCATTTTCTTCTTTCCATCCTATTGTCGAAGGATCCGGTAATGTTTTCACAGGAATGGTTACTTGTTTCCAAACTAAAACCTGGTAGTTTGTTCTCAAAAGGTGGTAACGAAATGAGTCACTGGTTGGTGGAAGCTTTTCAGGAGATTCAGTCCGAGTGAACATCCTGAATCTTGCATTGTTGAGTTTTGTATCGGAAACTCCATACAACTTGCATACAAAATGTTCAGCACTTTCAATTATTTCAGTGGATATTGCAATATTACATATACCCTTTAAGAGTTAACAACATTCCAGGTAAATCTTCCATGCGGATCGTTTAGACACCCCATATATGAACGAAGTTGAATCACACCCCGTTAAAGCATGAAACGCTAGAATATAGTTCAGAGCGTCGGTCGATATTTGAGTGGCAACACCCCTGATGGGTATACTTTTAGGGCTTTTGGAAGTTCCAGCCATCATGAACACATGTCTGTCGAACACTACATCAATCCTGACATAGCCTTCGCCTTTCTTCAACACGCACACTGAGAATACATCGGCCAAATCTCCAAATGTATTTACCTTTTCTGGTTTACCTATGGCCACAAGGGCCTTACCGACAGTGACAATACATGCATGGGGTGATGGTGTCATTGTTTGCAAGTTGACTGCCATGCCGGCATAAAGGGCAACTACAAGATGATGTAATACACTGCGATCTGTTTTACAATATGAACTCATGCCTGTTCCAATTGCATTATGCGAGCCAAATAAAACACTTCGAACTGGAAACAAAGCAATGCTTAGTGACGCTCTGATCGAAAAAGTATCCTGCCTAACAACAATGACACCATCTCCCCGTTCAGGTATTGTCATTGACGGTCAGGCCCTTGTTGTGGCCATAGGTAAACCGGAAAAGGTAAATACATTTGGAGAGTTGGCCGATGTATTCTCAGTGTGTGTGTTGAAGAAGGGCGAAGGCTATGTCAGTATTGATGTAGTGTTCGACAGATACTCGGATAAATCTATAAAGACTGCCACCAGATCGAGAAGAAGTCCCAATGTACCATTGATCCGAAGGACAATAACAAATCGTGATGTTCCCATCCCACAAAATTGGAAAAGTTTAATTTTGTTGTCTGACAACAAGTCCGATTTGAATGGTTTCTTGTCTCGAGAACTGTTACCAAAGCGAAAACAGAAGGTGTTACTGTTGTGGTTGCAGGGGGGTTACCAGAAAATTGCAGAGTAGATTGTTCGGTAGATGGAACAGACTTGAAAGGGTTAGAGTCTAATCACGAAGAGGCTTACACTAGACTTATCCTTCATTCATTTGATGCCATCATGGGGTGCAATCTGAAACAAGTTATTGTGGTAAGTAGGGACGTCGATGTTCTAGTGTTATTGCTTGGTTACTTAGGCAAATTACCTGCAGATTGTGATGTGTTCATGATGGCTGGAACTTCCAAAAGCCCTAAAAGTATACCCATCATGGACGTTGCCACCCAAATATCGACCGACGCTCTGAACTATATTCTAGCGTTTCATGCTTTAAAGGGGTGTGATTCATCTTCGTTCATATATGGGGTGTCTAAACGATCCGCATGGAAGATTTACCTGGAATGTTGTGAACTCTTAAAGGGTGTATGTAATATTGCAATATCTACTGAAACAATTGAAAGTGCTGAACATTTTGTATGCAAGTTGTATGGAGTTTCCGATACAAAACTCAACAATGCAAGATTCAGGATGTTCACTCGGACTGAATCTCCTGAAAAGCTTCCACCAACCAGTGACTCATTTCATTACCACCTTTTGAGAACAAACTACCAGGTTTTAGTTTGGAAACAAGTAACCATTCCTGTGCAAACATTACCGGATCCTTCGACAATAGGATGGAAAGAAGAAAATGGTCGATTAGATCCAACCATGATGTCACTAGAACCCATTCCAAAATAATGTCTCGAAATAATCAAATGTGGGTGCAAGAAGGGGTGTGTAACAGCAAGGTGTACATTCAGAAAATCAGAGTTACCCTGCACACCACTCTGCAATTGTGGAACTGACTGCAATAATAAACTAGAATGCACTCAGAGAGATGCCAACGGGCGCAAAAATGTAATAAACAATAATTTAAAAAATAAATTCACTGTATTTTACTTAATTTATTTAATTTAATTTAATGTTACCATTTCTCATTTCATCACAGATAAAAGGCAAATTACTATATTAATCATTTAAGTAATTAAAACCAATTCCATGTTGCCGAAAGGATGATACTTTAATATCGATTACATTTTTTTCAGCGGCATATTTTCATTTTCATTTTCCAAAGGAGCAATTATAAGAAATAATTAATACCATTTGTGTAAATATTTTTAGCAGCCAATATGCAACAATAAATATCAATAATTAATCAATAATTAATCAATAACGATCATTTTATGTAATAATAAACTCTTCAAACGGTGTTTGTGTCAACAAATGCGTTTTGTTTTGTGGTACGTCATTCGTCGTATTTGACCCGGAACTCGGCTGAAGGTTAGGCTATTCAGCCTATTGCGTCGAATTACGAAATCGCGTTTTGAATGTCTCTCTTTTCCCGCACGATAAAAAGAGGTCTTCGCACGAACCTAAAATGATAAAACTTCCCAATTATAAGTAAAAATACCCAAATGAAGGAGTCTATGTTGGTCCCGAAGGAGTCTATAGACTCTTTCATGTAGAGTTCTGATGGAGAAAATGTAGGTCGATCTATTTTTGTCATAACTCTGACGTATTTTGACCTGGAAGAAAAAATCGAAATCGAGGCTCACTACGAGCATGACAGTTTTAAATATAGAAACAGGGAATCCCGACAAATGGCGATATCGGCGACAAACAAATAATCGAAAACAACACATAAAATAAACATAGCAAAAACGCGGCACAGTAAAAATGTCAGAACGCCACGAGGTTTTACGTCGTTTTTTGGTGACGTCATGGAGTGAAACGGAGTAGGGTGACACCAACCTACGAATCTGTCTGATCGCCATACTGTTGCGCGAGCGCACGTAATAAGGCTTTTTGTGTGACAATTTTTGGCTATATGATGGCAAATTGTGTCGCATTGGGTGTTAATGAACCAGTTTCATAATATTACTGATGATTTTCGAATTTTTAACTGATTATTATATCAGCCATTTTGAATTGTCATTTTAGGTCAGAAATAATTATTTGTCGAGTTGTCAACATTGATTTTTGGAATCAGATTACAAATTACATTTAGACACAACTGTCTAAACCATTTGATGGATATATTTCTGGCATACTTCACTTTCTACCATTTAAGACAGCAATAACTTATAAAATTTGCATTTTTGTCATTTTTGGGCATAAATTGGGTTAAATGTCAAACATTTTCACTTAAAATTACCACATATGTTCTGTGTATAGTTTCTCTTGTCACAATTCGTTCGAAAGTACGGAAATGCATAATATTCAAACGTCTCATAACAACATATAACAGTAAACGAAAATCTAGACTTTGTTCTGATGGCGGCCATTTTGAATTGTCATTTTAGTTCAGAAATAATTATTTATCGAGTTGCCAGCATTGTTTTTTGGAATCAGATTACAAATTACATTTAGACACAACTGTCTATACCATTTGAAGGATACGTTTCCAGCATATTTCACTTTCTGCCATTTAAGACCGTCATAATTTATAAAATTCGCGTTTTTTGTAATTTTTTGGGCATAAATGGGGTTAAATGTCAAACATGTTCACTTTAAATTACCACATATGTTCTGTGTATACTTCTTCTTGTTCCTATTCGTTCGAACGTACGGAAATACTCAATATTCGAACGTCTTAGAGCAACACATAACAACAATCGCAAAGTTAGACTTTGTTTTGATGGCGGCCATTTTGAATTGCCATTTTTGACCAGAAATAATAATTTGTCAACTTGCCAACATTGGTTTTTGAAATCAGCATAAAAAATACCGTTAGAAGCAATTCTCAAAAGCTTTTGAAAGAAAAATGTTCGCACCTTTGTTTCTAGAAGCTTTTTTAGATTTTCGAACCTGACTAATTCGTTTACTGATAGATCTATAAGCTCATAGATCAACCGAAAAACGACGTTGATGGCATATTTTCATTTCTTCCTAACAAGGTGTATATCCATTCCGAGGTATAACATAATATATTTAAATCGAGGACACCTGTCCGGAAAAGCTTCTATCATTTAAAATAGATTTCCTTTAGATTTTTATCATATACAACCTATATACATGTTCATTCTATAACTGGACAGAACATGGCTATTTTTAAAACGCCGCGAAACAAGGTAAATGTCATTTCAACTAAGAGATTTCACCGTGAATTACGCCAGCCTGCATTAGAAATAAACCATTTAATAATGTCCTTATAAACAGATACATGTAACACACACAATCTTCATTTTTATATGTAATTTGTTCACATAATAACTATTTGTAATCTTGATATCGGGTTTCATAAAAATATGATGTTGATGTGGCCCGGAACAAATATATTACCTTTAAATCGTCAACTTATACTTATATGTTTTGCATAGCATTCAAATGGAGGACCATCTACGACACAAGTACATCAATTATCACAACCTGGGTGTTGGTGGTGTAGATGAAGTGAATTCAGACAAATGGAACATGAAGACGATCAAGAGTATTCGGACGATGCTTGGCCACAATGATGTGAGTACATACAGGGATGCATCCGTGGGGGTCAACTTTCTGACTACACGCCCTTGAACCATACCGAATTTAGTAAGTCCGGGGAAAGTATGGATTGTTATACGTCCGTTCAAAGACTGTCCTATTATGTGTCATCAGTCTACATGGACATCCGTCCGTCGACACTGTTGGGTTCCTGGTGATAACGCTGCAGTATTTGGTTTTAAGTGGATTAAAAACTAGGAACCGGTATGTGTGTTAATCACTCGAAATATAGGCCATGACCATGTTCTAATTTTGGGTCGGTTCGACATAATTATATAATGTTCGTAAGTTATAGCGCTTGTTGGAATCAGAATACGCCAACTATTTTGTTTCCGGATGATAACTTTAGTATTCTGTTTTTTTTCTGTCTGTGCATACCCTGGAAACACTTGAGATATAAATTTTTTGGTCAGTTATTATGGCCAAACAACGAGTGTGTTAAGCCACGCTCCGGCCCAGTTGTTCTATACCTATAACTGGAGCATGTACCTTAATCTTTTCCAAATTAAAGTATGGTTGGCATGTGTCAACCGATGGCCGTTTGAGTCCGTAAGCAAGATACGACCAATCTAATAATCGGCACCATTTATACGTTTCAGAAAATCATAGATATACTGAAAATGGATGTAGAAGGGAGCGAATTTCCCACCCTTACAACCAGCTTGGAAGATGGCAGCCTGAAAGGAATACGCCAATTGCTAGTCGAATTCCACGCTGAGACACCAGAAAAGATGCGAAAAGCGATCGTAATTCTATTTGAACTTTATAAATATGGATTCAGAAAATTCTACACACACAAGAATAATGATAAATCCAACCTTGTTACATATGAATCTGACATTTTTCCTGGGACAACCAGCAAGTGTTATGAGGTATATTATCTCAACACCAATTTATAGGGGATATCTGCATGGTTGAATTGAGTGGATGCAAAAAATTATTTCATGAGTGACAGAGGTAAATGTTTATATTTGCGAGCGGCTCATCTACACATAATCACCTTCATTAAATTCATGCACCAACTACACCACAAATGGTCTATGTCACTTAGTCTTACTTGACTTAAATCGAAGAGAATTATATTTCTCATTTTGTCTGTAGATTTACACATAAGTATATGTCGAATTTGAACAGGAAACAATTCTTGTCGTGATATCCAATAATACAAGTATGGATAACTCTACCGATTGGCTGTGGATACACGTACCACAGTAGCGATGGCAGTGTAGGTGTGACAATTTATTATGGTGGAGTTTGGTGACACTTGGTCGTCATAATTATGTGCCGTGGCTGGCCATGTTGCCCGCTAAGTTTCAACAATGAGTCGACTGGACCAATTAACCCATTACGTTTCACCAAGGTTGATCTCTACTCATTACGTTTTGCAACATTGTATTATCTACGATACATATAATTGCACGATCGATCGTCCAGAATTGTGTTTGACCGTGGCAATCCCTCATTCACTCACATGGCATGCGTTTTATTGATATAATCTCAATGCATGTTTATCTACTTATATTAATGTCATGCGTATTAAGACAGTTCCCCAATTGCGTTTTTTTTTTATTTTGCGACGTTTAGTTCTAGCATAATTCCGCTAACATTATCATGTGGGCCGATGAAGCTGTGTCGGAACTGTTGGAGGAAATACAGCTGCGAGAAAGTATCTGGAATAAACAAAGTGAACTATACAAGGACCAAAACAAGGAAAAGGCTGATCACAATGAACTTTGGAAGACTCATTGTGCGAATATGAGCGGGCGATATGGCCAGCTATAGCATATTAATTATGACGACCAATTGTCACCAAACTCCACCATAATAAATTGTCACACCTACTATGCCATAGCTACTGTCGTACGTGTGTCCACAGCCATCAGATGAGATAATTTTGAGATATTCCTGCCACGAATTGGCACACGTAAGCGAATTGGTCGCTCGCACACGGGCTTTGAGTATATAGATGTGAAAAGTTCTATATCCCACTGCGGGGGAGCGGACAACGGGGTATTAAATAAACTGTTGGGGACGTAGATTGTATACGTGGTTATGTCATTCATATTCTATTACATTACGGACCTCTACGACGAATTTCATGCAAAATTGCCAGTTGTCAATTTGGTATGTTTAGCTATTAAATAAATAGGAGCGATTTGAGAACATATTTTACAATTTACATGTTTTACGTGTATAACAGTTTTTCTTATTTATTCAGATTAGCCAAATGCCGCGAAAATGACAACTTTCGAAAACATAAATGTTGTCCTACTTTTTCTCAACAGCATCATTTTCCCACCCAGCATCATAGAAAATAAGCAGGACCACTTAACCAGGGGTGATTACACGATTTCATCATTCATAACAAATATATGGATACCGATGCATTTAAGACAAACAACAGTCTGATTCTCTTGAAGGAGGTGTTGCATTTTACTGTCGTGCAGCGTGTGGGAAATGGATTGCGAAAATACACAACTAGATAATTGTATTATAGCTGTTGAATTTAATTCAGATTTACAATCCAAAATTATTTTCATATCAGCTTACATGCAATATGCTCTGGAAGACACTACACCAAGCACCATAAAATCAGAAAACTATGTGTGTAAATATGTTCAGCTGTCATCTTGTCAATATTGTCAGCCAATACGCACGCGCTTGACAACCAAAAGATAACATATCGGGGTTGACGATATGATGGCTATTGACATACAATCGCGACCACGGGAGGCACGTGATGTTCGATTGAATATCAGAATGTAGGGTATCATATACTACCATATCCCATAATATGTCAAATATAGCGAATTATCGAAATATGAAATAAAACGAAAAAGCGAAATAGGAAAATACATCGAAAATCGAAATAGGAAAATACAGCGAAATAGCGAAATAGAACGAAAAATCGAAATAGAAAATACAGCGAAATAGGGCGAAATATAGAACGAAATATAGAAGTATGAAATTATTTTTATAAACGAAATAACGGAGATATTTGAAAAAGTGTCTTTGACGAAATAATGAACCTATCTTTAATGTAAGTGTTTTAAAGAGCGTCTTATCAAGAACCATCAGGCCTATTCAGATTATATTTAGCATGGGTGGTCCTTGGGTGACTGTGATACAAATTACTTTAAATGGGATTACCGGTCAAATTGGGGCGGAGTTAGGGACATACCATTTTCCCTCTATAGTAACTTAAAACGCCTTTTTCTCAAGAACCGGTTGACCTATTCAGCTTATATGTGATATGGAAGGTCCTTATGTAACTGGGATACAGATTTGTTAATATGTGATCACCTCGTCATATAGGGCCATATAGGGCCATAACTCTTTTCCAAAATATTCATTCTTAAAATGGGTTCGACCAGTCAAAAATGTCGGGGCTGGGGGCTCACTACTTTTTTTCTATCCAATGAAATTACTGATATATAATACTGATTAAAACATCTTCATCTATGGAACCACCTGACTGATCAATCTGACATTTGGTGTGAATTTATAGTGCCCATTGATAGTTGGGACTCAACTATATGTTTAAATGGGGTCGGCCTGTAAAAAACAGGGTATGTCACATTGGAACTAAAGGGGTGTGAAACACGTATTTCAATGGGGACACCCCAGTCTTCTCAGTCTTTACAACCAGGTGATCTGCTCAACATTCATTGGCTGTCTTGTTCTGAGAGTATTGAATCCATTCCAAATTACAATTGTCATAGTATATTTTATCTCATATATATATATATTGTCTAGCCACGAACTTTATCTGGTTGATAAAATCGCGTCACAATTTTAATTGTATCATCCTGTAGTTGCATTTCTTCGTTGTATACATGTGTGTGCCTATCATAGTATTTCCATAAACTTGTACCAATGCATATTTTATTTTTTATTATTTATTTTTTATATAACAGTCGATTAAAGTTTGTCGATTGAATAAACTATAAAAAGGTGTTCTATTTCATTTACCTGCCTCATGCATATCTAATGCCTTGTATGCGTTGTATATATGTATATAGTGGGCTAGAAAATGCACACTTTAAACGCATTTGTTCAATATATAACTAAATCGTGACATAAGTGTAGGTTGACCAATGCCTTTATTTTACCGCTGTAACGAAGGTATTGGGTATATTGGGATCAGCGAGTCCGCCTCACCGTCCGTCCGTCGTCCTGCCGAGCTGGTAGTCATTCATTTTTTCGTTCGTCATTACAAAAAAAAAACTTAGCATAGATATTCAGTACCATGGGAACATACGCACCTAAACTTAAGATGTCCGTCCGATATTTTAGTGGAGTTATTTCCCATTTTTCATAATTTTTCATCTTGGCGCCGTATCCCCTAATAACACACACCCACTACATTTATTTCTTATATTTGTATACCTATCTGATTATTTATTCCCATACAAGTTACGTGTATTCTTATTTATTTTCACAAAATCTGCTGAGAATTTGTGACCAGCCCACGCAGCACATTAAGCCAGCTTAATATAAGATTTCCAAGCACTTAGCAACCATAACGTGACCAATATAAATAAATGGCTTCAGATGCAATCGGCTAAACTTTGAAAAGCACGCCTAATTATTCTGCTGACCGCTTTTAGTGATTTGGTCAGATTAAGTCAACAATTTGAGAAGTCGTGTTCGTGTTACGATCTGTGTGTTATTGGGATATGACACGGGTGACCCAAATGGCAGTCGACCAATCACTGAACAGAATTTAGTGTAAAACAGACGGACTATGTAAATATTATTAGATGTCTCTGTGGGCACTCGTTATCCATACATTGGGAGACATGAACATTCTACGAATTACAAGTGTCGACTTATGGTATAAAGCATTGTATTAAGTGTCCATTCGGAGAAATATAAGGTCCAGGTAAAACAAAGGAGCTGGGTTTTAATTAACGATACCGGTAAACACCAATCGAGGTGAACACAGATCACCCACTAACGATAAAATATCGAAATGGGTAAAATCTTTGACATACAGTAATGCCCTAATTAATCGACTCCATAACCACAGCAGAATTATGGGTAACTTTTCAGGATTTAGTCGGAAATATGGTTTGTTGCCATTCATCGGAAAGCTCTCCCCGAGAGCTTTCCGATGAATGGCAACAAGCCATATTTCTTTACAGAAAAAGGCGGAGTGCCCAAAGTTGAATGGTTATTACAATACAAATCTTCGGCGAAAAAGTTACTGAGTTGCAAATATTTCTGCGCGTGATTTGGTGCGGTATTTAAAACCCTTTCACGACAGGAGCTGCGCTGGTGCAGCATTAACGATCATGTACTAGTGCGTTGTCTTATATATGCGAGTCTCCCATAGGGAGAATCGCATATATAAGAGAATGCATTGGCTTACAAGGTCACGGTAAACATTTTACGCCAGTGTATTCTCTTATATTTGCGAGGCTCCCTATGGGAGATTCCCATACATAAGAGAAAGCATTGGCACAGGGTTTTCGCAAAATTTTAGGGAGCTCCAGTCATGGAAGGGTTCAATATATGATTATTTATCTGACGAGTCAGCTTGCAACTTGTTCCATTAGAATTTGGGGGGCGAATTTTATATTAATTTTTCAAAGTAGGTCATGTGTTGTAATTCCAGAAAAAATGATCAAAAATAAATCTATAGGAAAAGTTTATAATTTACCTATATAGCGCACCGCCTGTTGAATTTAATGTTATTACTGTTACATAATATACATATATAGCATCCTTGTACCGGAATTCGCATGAAAATCATCATTCAAATTTGGTCTCTTCATCTCACACTTATAGGGGGTGTTGTACACTAAATCCGACCATTTATGGGACGATCTCCTGTTATACTAAACAGAATATATGCAACAAATGAATGAATTTGAGCCATAATTCATTTTCATTATAATTACCATGTTTTTGCATCATTCATGGAGCACACGAGTGTATTTTGCACTAATCCATGGCTCAAATTCATTCATTTGTTGCATATATTCTGCTGAGTATAAACGGAGATTGTCCCATCAGTTGTCGGATTTAGTGTACAGCACCCATATGAAAGGGCAAAATATTGCACTCCTATTATCTCACTTCAACAACTGTTCGGTGGTCTGACTCGGAATAAAGCGAATGGGAAATATTGCATTGTTTACGTACAATATTGTTCATGATCAGCCCCCCCCCCCCACAAATATATATTATATAACGTTCTAATGACACTCTAAACATGGTAGAATTTATAAAAACAATTATATATTCTGAATCGAAACTCAAATAGAGTTGATGAAAAAATAAAACACCTAAAACAGTCCCCCCTAATATCAAGGATATCTTCAGATGTGATAATCTGAAAGTTCTCTTATATGTGACCAATATATCTTACTAGCAGGGTGACCCGACTTCGTCCGGGCTGGTTCCCTCTGCTTTCATCCGTCGAAATGCGCGATTTGACCTTGAATTGACATTTTGAAGTCAATGTCAGGTCGGGGTCACTATTTGACCCGTCCAAAACACTCCCCGGACAAAAGTAGCCCTGGTATCAAATTTCGTCGAAATCCGTCCGGCAGTTTTTCCGGCCATTGCTAACCAATAAACAGACAGACAGAGGTCCCAAAATATATAGTAGACTAGCTGGTGGACCCGACTTCGTCCGGGCTGTTTCCCCTCTGCTTTCCGACGAAATGCGCGATTTGACCTTGAATTGACCATTGTGAAGGTCTAGGCCAGGTCGTGGTCACGATTCGCCCCGTCCAAAACACTCCTCGGACAAAAGTAACCATAGGTATCAAATTTCTTCGAAATCCCGTCAAAATTCGCGATTTGACCTTGAATTGACCATTTCGAAGGTCAAGGTCAGGTTGGGGTCACGATTTGACCCGTCCAAAACACTCCCCGGACAAAAGTTTCCATAGGTATCAAATTTCGTCGAAATCCGTCCATTTTACCCGATTTGACCTTGAATTGACCTTTATGAAGGTCAAGGTCAGGTCGGGTTCCTCTAGGTATCGAATTTCGTCGAAATCCGTCCCGTTTTACCCGTCCGGGCTGTTTTCCATATTGACCATTTTGAAGGTCAAGGTAAGGTCGAGGTCACGATTTGACCCGTCCAAAACACTCCGCGGAGAAAAGTTGCCCTAGGTATCAAATTTCGTTGAAATCCGTCCGTTTTACCCGATTTGACCTTGAATTGACCTTTTTGAAGGTCAAGGTCGAAATCCAGTTGAAAGGCGCGATTTGACGTTGAATTGACCATTTTGAAGGTCAAGGTCAGGCCGGGGTCACGATTTGACCCGCCCAAAACACTCGCCGGACAAACGTATCCATAGGTATCAAAATTCGTTGAAATCCGTCCGTTTTACCCGATTTGACCTTTTTGAAGGTCAAGGTCGGGTCGGGGTAACGATTTGACCCGTCCAAAACACTCCCTGGACAAAAGTACATATAGGTATCAAATTTCGTCGAAATCCGTCCGGCAGTTTTCCCGGCCATAGCTAACAGACAGACAGAAGTCCCAAAATATATATTAGACTAGAAGGTGACCCGACTTCGTCCGGGCTTTGACCTTGAATTGTCCATTTTGAAGGCCAAGGTCAGGTGGGGGTCACGATTTCACCTGTCCAAAACACTGCCCGAACAAAGGTACCAGACAAAAGTACCCGTCGAAATCCATCCGGTTTTACCCGGTTTGACCTTGAATTGATCATTTTGAAGGTCAAGGTCAGTTCGGGGTCACGATTTGACCCGTCTAAAACACTCAGTGGACAAAAGTAACCCTATGTATCAAATTTCGTGGAAATCCCATCAAAATTGGCGATTTGACCTTGAATTTACCGATTTCAAGGTCAAGGTATCGTCGCACGGGCAAATTAATAGGCCTATGCCACTCCCCGACCGAAAGTACCCCCACATACCAAGTTTCATCGAAATCCAGTGATATTCGGGCGTTTGACCTTGAAATGACCAGATTTCAAGGTCACGTCGCACGGACAAATTAATAGGCATATGCCACTCCCCGACCGAAAGTAACCCCACATACCAAGTTTCATCGAAATCCAGTGATATTCGGGCGTTTGACCTTGAAATGACCCGATTTCAAGGTCACGTCGCACGGGCAAATTAATAGGTTTATGCCACTCCTTGGCCGAAGGTACCCCCACATACCAAGTTTCATCGAAATCCCGTGATATTCGGCGTTTGACCTTGAAATTACCCGATTTCAAGGTCAAGGTCACGTCGCACGGGCAAATGAATAGGCCCATGTCACTCCCCGGTCGAAAATACCACCACATACCAAGTTTCATCAAAATCGGCTCGGTCGTTTTCGAGTCCATCGATTACAGACACACAGACAGACAGACACACAGATCTTCCAAAATATATAATAGACTAGCCGATGAGCCCGACGTTGTCCGGGCTATTCAAAAACCAAATTTCAAGTCGATAGCTCTACCCAGCCTGACGTTGTCCGGGCTATTCACGAGGCTGGTGTTGCACGGGCTCGGCGACCCGATAAAATTCGTATCCGGGGCAAGATACATTCACATAGCAAATTTCAAGTCGATAGCTCCACCCGTTTCCGAGATCTCGTCTGCGCATGCGCGAAGCTGGCGTCGCACGGACTCGGCGACCCGATAAAATTCGTATCCGGGGCAAGGTACATTCACATAGCAAATTTCAAGTCGATAGCTCCACCCGTTTCTGAGATCTCGTCTGCGCATGCACGAAGC
This sequence comes from Siphonodentalium dalli, assembly GCA_032622095.1. NCBI lineage: Eukaryota > Metazoa > Mollusca > Scaphopoda > Gadilida > Siphonodentaliidae > Siphonodentalium > Siphonodentalium dalli. The sequence continues at coordinate 100,123,408 of CP136065.1, forward strand.
GGGCGCCGCACGGGGTCGCCAATACGACAACGTCGACCGCCTGGTCAAACTACACACACGTACCAAGTTTTGTCCCGATCGGTCGAGAATCGTAGATTTGTATAAATGACAGACAAACAGACAAACAAACAGACAAACAGACAGACAGAGGTCTTCAAAATATATATGAGACTAGCAGGTTAGCCCGCCATTGGCGTGGTTGGTCAGAAACATGACAATTTTAATTTTTGAATTTAAATTTTTTTTTTTTTTTAAATTAATTTTTGGTTTTTCAATATTTTACCCGATTTGACCTTGAATTGATCATTTTCAAGGTCAAGGTCAGGTCGGGGTCACACTTTAACCCGTTCATGACACTTCCCGTAGGTAGCACACATATATATATAATTTCTGGGTACCCGTTTCGAGGTGAAAATCATCTAGGGCGGAAAAACTGACCCGATCCGCGTTCATAGGAAGCCCTAAGTACGTAAGAATCACACAACACGCATATATATAATTTGTGGGTACCCGTTTCAAGGTGAACATCACCTAGGGCGGAAAAACTGACCCGACCCGCGTTCCTAGGAAGCCCTGAGTATGTAAGAATCACACAACACGCTCATGTCTGTATAATGACGCAATGTAGACAGTGCCGTTCGCGGTGATTTTGATGATTGGGAGTGGAGAAAGGGTGCTCAGAGCTTCTCCAAAACGCGACAACTACGGTGTCCGTGGGATTTTACCCTTAGATAGAAAGTTTGAACTCAATCGAGCATGCGGAGAGCACTCAAAATATTGTTCCCGTATATCTCTGCGTTGCGTTGAATTGCAAACCAAAACGCGACCACGCCGGTGTCCGTGGGATTTTACACTTATATACGAAATTTGAGCTCAATCTGTCCACGCGTTTTCGATTCTATGAAGTACCCACACATATACACACATATATCAGGGGGGGGGCGGAAAAAAATTGCAAACACAGGGTGGAAAAAACTGTTTTCTTCGGTTTGGGTACCCCCCCCCCAAAACAGCAAAACTGCAGTTTTTTCCACTGACCATTTGCCCCCCCCCCCCAGAAAAATCAAATCTACCCCAGCCGGACAACAACTCGGTTTGACCGGAAACCGAAAAAAACACCGGAGTATACTAATCACGAGAAGGTAACTTGGTAACTTAGTTTAGATTATTATGACTAAATTGGTCATTATCTACCAGTAGAACGCAGATTTGTACCTCGTGATGTCATGACATGTACAAACATGTATATTGGTGATCGCAACGCTTTGTATGCACTTTAAAAAAATGACAACTAGTCATTACCTCGACTTTGAAAAGGATGCAAATGAGATGAGTGAGATACCAGCATATAACTGTTTTCTGAGGAGAAATTGTTTAATACATGGGATAGTTCTGCAGTAAAAATTTGCCAGATAAGCGATCGCAGGGTAGAATTATGCATTCGACTGGTAGACACTGACATAGTCGGCATTATTAAGAGGGTTAATGGGGTCAATATCACATGTAAACCAAGACAGTGGTTATCCAAAAATGTTTTAGGTGGATTGTACTACTCATGTATATATGATTTGGATATTAAGGTTAATCCATATTCTATAAAATGAGAGAAAATTGAAGTTGTGAGTCTGAAAATACATATTTGGAAAAAAATTACATGCAAAAATTTTCCGACAACCCCCCCCCCCCCCCCTAAATGAATAAGGAAAACATTTACGTGTAAATTTTTTACGCCTAGGTATCCCCCCCCCCCACTCCCGATACGTTGTGTCCTGCAGTTTTCCCCCGGCCCCCCTGCATATATACATATATATACACGGAAGTCTCAAAATATATAGTAGATAGATAACTAATCATATGGGGAGTGGCTACATGATTGAATGAACACCAGTAGGATGGGAAGATTCGAAATTCCAAATATCACAAAATCGTTCTTTAAGAGGGGAAAATGTTCACGTATCCTATATATTTTAGTCATGTTCAAATGTCAGAATTCTCGGTTAACGACACGTTGATATCCCATTGGTGACTTGGCGCCTACATGACAAGTGTGACCCAAACGGAGCAATCGGTCTTCATAGAGCGGACACTGAGACACAAAAGATATGACGTTCCCCGTATACTGGTACACCCATGTTCAAGTGATAATGCGCTATGATACTGGTAGGTCCTGCTGAATTTTTATGATGTTTTTTGGGCAAACTGATGCTGTTAAGAAAGAGTACCGTTATTTTGTCTAAATTTGACATTTTCGCGGTGTTCGGGTAATCTGAACAGTATCTAGGAAAAGCCATTATATGTATCAAACATTCAACAACTTATAGATGCAAGCCTTGAAATAGCGTGTCTGTCATTTGCAGAATGAGGTCCCCAGAGGGTGAAATTAGTGATGCTACCCCGCATAGCGGGCTAGCATCACCAAATTTACCCTCTGGGAACCTCATTCTGCTGAGGTGTAAGCAGAATGAGGTCCTCAGAGGGTGAATTTGGTGATGCTAGCCCGCTATGCTGGGTAGCATCACTAAATTAACCCTCTGGGGACCTCATTCTGCAAATAACAGACACACTATTTCGAGGTTTGTACAGATGTATATTGCGAAATATTTTAATACTGGTTGTATTAGGTGTTGCAAATAAACTATAATCAAGATAGCTATTCGGGTCGTTTTCCAAACACCAGCTCAACCATTATTGAATTTTTCGAAAACAAATATGTTCTTGAATGTTTCATATACAGACACGGGCTTTTTCTAAAATCTATCGAATCAGCCAAACACCGCGAAAATGACAACTTTAGAAGGCATAACCATTTACCCAACAGAAGGGCCCTGTGCCAATGCATTCTCTTATATATGCGAGTCGACCATATGTCGTCTCGCATATATAAGAGAATGCTTTGGCTTAACACATTAAAAATTATAAAATTGTTAAAGAATGTAAGAAAAAATGGTAAAAAGTGTTAAAAAAAGATTTTGTTTAGGCCAATGCATTCTCTTATATATGCGAGGCGACATATGGTCGACTCGCATATATAAGAGAATGCATTGGTACAGGGCATAACTGTAACTATCACAATGTGGTCAAGGAGTCGGTTCCAATGATATCCATATTTGTATGGTTCTATTGAGACAGACCGAAGATATATCATAATCAGTCTAATATACTGAATATGCATGTAAAAATTTTATAAGAATAAACAATTATTAATTATTAGCAACATGTCAAGCGATAGTGTTAGCGGACGAACGACTTGGTCTGGTAATATCATCAACAGTTTGTACTCGGCGGCGCAGTATATTCTGACAAAGAATGATTTTGAAATTCTTTCGATACTCAATGCTGAGAAAAGCGTACAGGAACGGATTTAGCGATGCCTTTGCCCACAGTAACCAATTAGAGGACTCGAAAAAGTACTTATTAACACAGTCACTGCAGAAAGATAACACAACAGTCGAGACCATAAACGGAGACCAGCATGCCAAGAATGCGACGACGAGAATACTCAAAACTTTGGCGGCCTTTCGATTTTTCTGATTCTGGACATCGATCTTGTTGCTTTCCTTGTTGGCTTGCAGATTTTCTGACCGCTTCTGGTTATACGTAGACTTCTGTTGAAACGCATTCCTTCGTTTGCGCAATTCGATATATATAAGACAGTTCATGATCGCAAGGCACACACATGGGATGCCAAATTCGATCATAGATGCAATTGTGGAGTATACTTGAGACTCCGCAAACTGCACGTTGCAATCCTTCTCCTCGATAACGTCGTTTCCTGTCCATAAGTCGAATCCTATTATAGCTGGACTATAAAACACCGCAGCAAACACCCAAGAGAATGCTATCTTCACCTTCGCAACAAAAATAGTTTCTTTTGTAGCATATCTTGCACCTAATTTGATCAGCAAAAGTCTGTCCAAGCTGATCAAAAGAATTAGAATGACAGATTCTAAACAAAGAGTGTAGTCTATGACTAGAAATACTTTACAAAACACATCACCAAATGGCCAAACGTAATCCAACAGAGTATAGACGGCATATAACGGCATGCTGACCAACCCCAACAGGAGATCGGTGATGGCCAAGTTGAGAATGTAGAGATTGTAGACGCCGCGCAACCGCCTGTCGCGGCGGTACGCCGCGATGGTAAGACTGTTTCCGCATAGCGCCAATACAATAAGAACGGATATCACGATTCCGGTGATAGCGTCAAGTCCATTCGGGATGTTCCAAGAGTCGTCCTCATCCGACGTGTTTTCTTCTGTTGTTTCCATTTTGGCTTCGATTGATGAGTTTCTACCAGGAGCTTTTGTGTTGTTATGTTGGTTACAATCGGTGGTTGTTCTAGAAAAATATATACAGAAAAATATGATTCATTCCTGTACATATGTGTCTGTTTTCCTATGCTAAATTATTCAAACCTCGTTTTGTGTTGAGATTTCTTGAAGATATTGCAGCCCTTCCTAGCAAGTTTTGTATAGATTCCGAGTTATAAAATAATAGAATGAATTGTGGACATCTGCCCTGAAAAGCTTCGATAAATTAATATCGATTATTTAATTGTTTTCTGGTATGATACCCACATGCTAACGGAACAGAAAATGTGGTTATTTTTAGAACATACATATAATGAAACGTTCGGAGCGTAGCAAGATGGAGAAGTCTATCTTGTTAGCACCCTTCCAAGCCCACCATCATGGAGAATTCACAAGCGAACGCTCTGCTTCATCAGAACAAACCACTTTATACATTTATCTATATTTACGAATGTCTGTATGTCCGATATAGAACCATAGAACCATATTAACCATGGACCACACATATGGCTCCAAATGGGTCTAACTGTTTTTTTCCGGGTTAAACATTTCTAAAGTGACGATTTCGCAGTCAGGGGCAGAAAAGAAAAAAAGGAAGGGGCAACAAAATCGATGATTTTTTTATCGCCGATTTCCACAAAATTTATATATATTCATATCCATGATATGAATAATCTAATGGTGGTATAAAAATGCCAAAGCGTTACCGTTCGAGCCAGGACGGGGAAGGGATAGGGGCACCAGAATGGATAAGAATATTTTTTATATCGCTGATTTCCACCAAAATATACTTATAATCATCTCCCTGATATGAGGAGTCTAACTGTGTGATTTAAAGATGCCAAAGTGAAAACAGACGATTTCCATAAAATTTATATATAATCATCTCCATGATATGAGGACTTTAATTGTGTTGCATAGAGATGCCAAAGTGTTGCCGTTCGAATCAGGGCTAGGGAGGGAGAGGGGCACCAAAATCGATAAAAAATATTTGTTGTTGCCGATTTCCATCAAATTTATATATAATAATCTCCATGATATGAAGAATATAATGGTGTAGTATAAAGACTCCAAAGTGTTGCCGTTCAAGTCAGGGGAGGGAAAGTGGCAACAAAATCTACAAACACATTTTCATCAAAGTTATATAATAATCTCCATGATATGAAGAATCTAATGGTGTAGTATAACGATGCCAAAGTAGTTGCGTTCGAGTCAGGGGTGGGGAGGGGGGGGGGGGGGGCACCAAATTCGATAAAAAAAAATTTTGTCGCTGATTTCCATCAACTTTATATGTAATCATCTCTATGGTACGATGAATATAATCGTGGTGTTAAGGACACCAATTTGGTGCTGTTCGATTATGGGATGCGGAAAGTGGCATCAATTGATAACAAGTATTTTTTTGTCGCTGATTTTCGTCCAATTTATATATAACCATCTCCGTTTTGGTAAATGTTATAGTAGAGTTGACAGTGGTTAGTATTACTTTTGGTAATTAATCTATTCTGGTAACCAAAGAGTCTTTTGAAGAAATGTTGTTGTTTTTGTTGGAATTTGATCAACGGTGTCCATCGAATCGGATTGTGTACCTTTAAAAATGTGTTCATAGTTGCAGGTTAAATTTTACAAAACATATTTTGTTAGCTATATTTTTTTTATAATAACTTTATTTACACATTAACTTGCAAACAGATAAAATCACATATAGTCATGCATGCATAACGTATATTGCCACACTATCCATAACATGACATATCAATCAAACATATCAATCATAAATATAAAGAAGAGATGGGATGGGAGAGTGGTGCTAATTTATTGATTAATAAATTCGCGTATGTGGTATGCACTTAAACAGTTAAAATTTATTGGACGATTGTCATGCCCAGTCTGTAATGGCATAAAATAGAGTAAATCAATATGTAAGTTAAAGTAAATAGTATTGTACGTTATGTTCTTTTCGTATGCGAAAAACCAGCGGTTATATATCTAGATTCTCGTGTATAAAATAACATGTTTGGAATGAGAAATGATACATAACAAATACTATTTTGTTTGATATTGAATTTTGTATGCAATTGTTTCCTAATGTTTCGATGTCTTAGAGTGGCCCCAACAATTATTTTGTTAATTGTTCAATAACAAAATTATATCCTTTGGTATTAATTTCATATGTCAAATTTGGTTGTCTATTTTTTTTCAACAAAACAAAGCAAATCATTAAAGATATGGGTGGCCTTTGGGAAGTGTCTATTCGCCATCGGATGGCAAATAGCGATTCTACCGATATGCGCTATTTGCCATCCGATGGTATTTTAAATAAAAGAAAACATATCATATCATCATAATACGCTATTATAACGAGGATTCCTACCGCCTTCGTGATCATTAGGCCCAGTTGACCGTCGGTTGACCACCTACAGATATCATGGGGGGATGGCAAATAAGAAATCGACAAATTTTGAAGGAAATTTCGTATAGTTTGAACATTTAGTGGCACAAGCTGTCGCTATATGGCCACATAATCACCATTTGTACCCGCCTTACTGAAAACCCGGACCAGTTGACCGTCGGTTTACCACCCACAGATATCCTGGGGGATGGCAAATAAGAAATCGACAAATTTTGAAGGAAATTTCGTATAGTTTGAACATTTAGTGGCACAAGCTGTCGCTATATGGCCACATACTCATCATTTGTACCCGCCTTACTGAAAACCCGGACCAGTTGACCGTCGGTTGACCACCCACAGATATCCTGGGGGATGGCAAATAAGGAATCGACAAATTTTGAAGGAAATTTCGTATAGTTTGAACATTTAGTGACACAAGCTGTCGCTATATGGCCACATAATCACCATTTGTACCCGCCTTACTGAAAACCCGGACCAGTTGACTGTCGGTTGACCACCCACAGATATCCTGGGGGGATGGCAAATAAGAAATCGACAAATTTTGAAGGAAATTTCGTATAGTTTGAACATTTAGTGGTACAAGCTGTCGCTATATGGCCACATAATCATCATTTGTACCCGCCTTACTGAAAACACGGACCAGTTGACCGTCGGTTGACCACCCACAGATATCCTGGGGGGATGGCAAATAAGGAATCGACAAATTTTGAAGGAAATTTCGTATAGTTTGAACATTTAGTGGCACAAGCTGTCGCTATATGGCCACATAATCATCATATGTACCCGCCTTAATGAAAACCCCGACCAGTTGACCGTCGGTTGACCACCTACAGATATCATGGGGGGATGGCAAATAAGAAATCGACAAATTTTGAAGGAAATTTCGTATAGTTTGAACATTTAGTGGCACAAGCTGTCGCTATATGGCCACATAATCACCATTTGTACCCGCCTTACTGAAAACCCGGACCAGTTGACCGTCGGTTGACCACCCACAGATATCCTGGGGGGGGGATGGCAAATAAGAAATCGACAAATTTTGAAGGAAATTTCGTATAGTTTGAACATTTAGTGGCACAAGCTGTCGCCATATGGCCACATAATCACCATTTGTACCCGCCTTACTGAAAACCCGGACCAGTTGACCGTCGGTTGACCACCCACAGATATCCTGGGGGGGGGGGGGGGATAGCAAATAAGAAATCGACAAATTTTGAAGGAAATTTCGTATAGTTTGAACATTTAGTGGCACAAGCTGTCGCTATATGGCCACATAATCATCATTTGTACCCGCCTTACTGAAAACCCGGACCAGTTGTCCGTCGGTTGACCACCCACAGATATCCAGGGGGGATGGCAAATAAGGAATCGACAAATTTTGAAGGAAATTTCGTATAGTTTGAACATTTAGTGGCACAAGCTGTCGCTATATGGCCACATAATCATCATTTGTACTCGCCTTAATGAAAACCCGGACCAGTTGACCGTCGGTTGACCACCCACAAATATCCTGGGGGGATGGCAAATAAGGAATCGACAAATTTTGAAGGAAATTTCGTATAGTTTGAACATATACATGTAGTGGCACAAGCTGTCGCTATATGGCCACATAATCATATATGTGGGTGGTCAACCGACGGTCAACTGGTCCGGGTTTTCAGTAAGGCGGGTACAAATGATGATTATGTGGCCATATAGCGACAGCTTGTGCCACTAAATGTTCAAACTATACGAAATTTCCTTCAAAATTTGTCGATTTCTTATTTGCCACCCCCCCCAGGATATCTGTAGGTGGTCAACCGACGGTCAACTGGTCCGGGTTTTCAGTAAGGCGGGTACAAATAATGCTTATGTGGCCATATAGCGAGAGCTTGTGCCACTAAATGTTCAAACTATACGAAATTTCCTTCAAAATTTGTCGATTTCTTATTTGCCATCCCCCCAGGATATCTGTGTGTGGTCAACCGACGGTCAACTGGTCCGTGTTTTCAGTAAGGCGGGTACAAATGGTGATTATGTGGCCATATAGCGACAGCTTGTGCCACTAAATGTTCAAACTATACGAAATTTCCTTCAAAATTTGTCGATTTCTTATTTGCCATCCCCCATGATATATGTAGGTGGTCAACCGACGGTCAACTGGTCCGGGTTTTCAGTAAGGCGGGTACAAATGATGATTATGTGGCCATATAGCGACAGCTTGTGCCACTAAATGTTCAAACTATACGAAATTTCCTTCAAAATTTGTCGATTCCTTATTTGGCATCCCCCCAGGATATCTGTGGGTGGTCAACCGACGGTCAACTGGTCCGGGTTTTCAGTTATGCGGGTACAAATGATGATTATGTGGCCATATAGCGACAGCTTGTGCCACTAAATGTTCAAACTATACGAAATGTTCTTCAAAATTTGTCGATTTCTTATTTGCCATCCCCCCCAGGATATCTGTGGGTGGTCAACCGACGGTCAACTGGTCCGGATTTTCAGTAAGGCGGGTACAAATGGTGATTATGTGGCCATATAGCGACAGCTTGTGCTACTAAATGTTCAAACTATACGAAATTTCCTTCAAAATTTGTCGATTTCTTATTTGCCATCCCCCCATGATATCTGTAGGTGGTCAACCGACGGTCAACTGGTCCGGGTTTTCATTAAGGCGGGTACAAATGATGATTATGTGGCCATATAGCGACAGCTTGTGCCACTAAATGTTCAAACTATACGAAATTTCCTTCAAAATTTGTCGATTCCTTATTTGCCATCCCCCCAGGATATCTGTGGGTGGTCAACCGACGGTCAACTGGTCCGGATTTTCAGTAAGGCGGGTACAAATGGTGATTATGTGGCCATATAGCGACAGCTTGTGCTACTAAATGTTCAAACTATACGAAATTTCCTTCAAAATTTGTCGATTTCTTATTTGCCATCCCCCCATGATATCTGTAGGTGGTCAACCGACGGTCAACTGGTCCGGGTTTTCAGTAAGGCGGGTACAAATGATGATTATGTGGCCATATAGCGACAGCTTGTGCCACTAAATGTTCAAACTATACGAAATTTCCTTCAAAATTTGTCGATTTCTTATTTGCCATCCCCCCATGATATCTGTAGGTGGTCAACCGACGGTCAACTGGTCCGGGTTTTCAATAAGGCGGGTACAAATGATGATTATGTGGCCATATAGCGACAGCTTGTGCCACTAAATGTTCAAACTATACGAAATTTCCTTCAAAATTTGTCGATTTCTTATTTGCCATCCCCCCCCCCCCAGGATATCTGTGGGTGGTCAACCGACGGTCAACTGGTCCGGGTTTTCAGTAAGGCGGGTACAAATGATGATTATGTGGCCATATAGCGACAGCTTGTGCCACTAAATGTTCAAACTATACGAAATTTCCTTCAAAATTTGTCGATTTCTTATTTGCCATCCCCCCATGATATCTGTAGGTGGTCAACCGACGGTCAACTGGGCCTAATGATCACGAAGGCGGTAGGAATCCTCGTTATAATAGCGTATTGGGATGATATGATATGTTTTCTTTTATTTAAAATACCATCGGATGGCAAATAGCGCATATCGGTAGAATCGCTATTTGCCATCCGATGGCGAATAGCCGCTGCCTGGCCTTTGCGATGGGTATTGCTGTTAAAATAGTCATATCCGCTAAAACCGCCATAAACGGAAAGAATATTATATAATAATAATAGACTTATTTTGTTCTTATACCAATCATGAATATCGCGTACATTGCATGCTATTGTCACGTTTGTACGCTTTGTTATGCAAACAAACATAAAAACGTTACAGAACCGTTTGTTTATAGATAAACACTCGGAACTACCGGATTGTCCAATGAGAATGTTCCGTTGCGCTGTGGAAGGCGAATATCAAATTATTGGCGCCATCAAAAATCGCATTCAAATGACAGCAAAATACATTTTAATCGACCCCATATATACCCGCTGCCAGTTCAAAATCCAGCTAATCCACGTTACTTCGTGATTGGGAAATGACCAGACAGAAAACGTGCATGTACATAATATAATTGTTCTCGCAAAGAGATGAATATTTTTCAATCCATGCAGTTAGTATTTTCTCCTAACCTATGCTAATTACGTCACATAGCAAATAAGAAATTTACGATGATTGTATTGTGAGTTGTTATTGTAGACGCACCAAATTAAGGGTTGCACAACCGACGAATAATGCGCGCGAATCTAAATAAGGAAATGGCGCAATATCGTGACAGCTTAAAAATAATTCACTGTGCTTTTTGCGTGAAATTAAACAACACTCGACCTGCATTTACAATGACACAAAGCATGTGTTGTGATTAATATCGTATCCATATCATCATTATGCTACATGTATACTATTAGTATATTTTTGAAGAAATTATCATAAATTGAATTTAAGGGAGACGCACGCTTTATATAAATCCAGTCAACAATGGCAAGAGATTTTCAACAAAGAATTCAACAAATAATTCAACAAAGGGATCAACCACTGGAATTAGTCATCTTTATGTCCTCCTTCTAATGAGATATTGAATCTGTTACATTAAAGGAATACGGTCCTGAAAAAACAATAATATTTTCTTTCAATATACCGATAATATATATATAAAATGTCCATTGGGCACATATAATCTAATATTCGGCCGCCAATCGTTATTTTTATAACGATTACAAAAAATTCCGAAGTTAGCCGAAGATTTTGTTGTAGACGAAGTCACGTGATGGGCCCGATCACGTGATTGTCACATGTAAACAGAAGCATAGCACGTGGTCGATCACGTGATAACTCATTGACAACGCATAGATACGTATCGGCGGTATTTTAAGTTTGCATGTAGTCGATCGCGGTTTTTGAAGATTGTCGTGTTATCACACTGCGAATGCAAAACTTCGCCGAAAACATCGCCGTTCTCGTAATTAAATGTCTTTATCGTGTTATTATTATTATATGTATCGCGATGTGTTGTTACTATAAAGCCATGCCCGTATATTATTCAGTTTGGCGCGCATTTATCTATATAAACACGTGCTCGTATTTATATATTTTTTTTCGTTACCGGAATAGTCCAAGTTATATTATATATTATATATTCATATAAATATTGCATATATATGCGAAGACTTGCACAGTTATTAGACAATTATCATCTCGTAAACATTCCAATTTCCAGATTCCCTTAGTCGTGTGTCAATAAAGAGCGTTTCGTTTTAATTTATCGTAACGCGGTAAAACAACAAAAAAATCGGTTTATTTCTGTCGGATTTAATCAATTATAATCAAGTCATTCATTACCAATATGATATGATAAATTCATTTTTTCTTGGTTATAAATCATGTATATATTTGGGCAATATGGTGTTTATATATATTTCGGAATATTGCTTCCCACACCCCAAACAATCTTGCCGACTGTCACTGATGGAAATTCACTGCGTCTATGCATGGTTATTGGCCTATAAAGTTAGCACTCTAGCGGTGCGGTATATTGAATATCCAGGTCATAAATCGACCTCTATATGTCAATTACGCATAACAATAGGATTATAAAATATATAAACGTTCGCCGTGGTTCGTTTAAACATCAAATCACATATAACACTTTTTGAAGGAGGGATAATAATCCGGTTTAATATGTAATCACTTATACAAGCGCTCTTTATTCTAAATATATCGTAATAGTGAACGCTCTTTATTGCGTCAAGGTAAAGAGACTCGACTTAGAACAGTTGTCGTCGTGAGTGTTTACTGATTACACAAATACAGGTCAATACAATCATGTACACGAACTTCCGATATGCATGCTTTATATATCCTTCCAAGTCATAGCAATTTCCGCTTTATTAAACTCTTTTTATTCGTACCATATTAGGAAAACTATTAACATGGAACGCTCTTTATTGAGCCTTGGTGAAGGAAATGGGGACTCGACTTAGAACAGTTGTCATCGTGAATTATTCATCAACATACTCCCCAATTTAACTGCAACTGTATGTATTCGCAACCATGACTGACTCGTCAAATTAAACGCTCTTTATTTGGTGTATGTAATCGGTTTCTGATTTTGCGCAACGGTTTTCCCACATGAATTCCACCAAATGTCACGTAAACGATCATCGTTTGGAAATGAATACAGCAGTATACCTAACTGAGAGTCACTAGACCGGCCACAGCCGAAAACACTGCATGTATATGGCATTGTCACGAATGATTGATTGTAAATACGGGAAACTCGGGGCATATATACAACATCGCGAACACGCACCCGAATAAAGTTCACATGGCGGCTCGTGTTTTTATAAGCTTTATTTTTGACATGAAAGTGTTATCTACCCCGCTCAATCGGCCTTCTATAGTTTTTGTCAAAACAATAACTTTCCAAACAGCACTTAAGACAAATCACAAGTGAAGATAACTCACCCCGCGATGACAATTCACCATGTGTACACAATGCTATTGAAATGCCCCGCAACAATTCCATTACACTCACGCGCTGATAATTAACTCCGACTCCAATCCCTGTTTTTAATTAGTTTACCTCGCTTGACGTCATGCGAGGTTTTGCGACGGAGATAGCCGACAACCGATGGTGGTATTATTTATTTATTTCTCGGCTTATTTATTACGCGATTTTTATGGGACTTGGATCATTGTGATCACAATAGGAGTGGCTTTCCGATGGAGTTTTGTTGTTTCATGAGGATAGTAATCCTTTAATATATACAGAGGTCAGTATAACTAGTGATTTGGATTTGAGAAAAATAACATGAATATTAAATGTGATGGAAGCTCAGAATGCTTTCTTGTGAATCAAAGTGCATCAGCCTATGCGATGCTGTGCTATGGAATAAATCCACGGTGTTAATAGATATGGTAGTCAGCTTTAACTTGGTTATGACCCCGTGACCCAGAACACATCTCAGCCCAACGTTTCATTGATCAATAGGCACGACATGAACATTATCAAATATACAACATTAGTTATGGGTAGTTGCCTTTCTAATTGAAACTAATCATTAAATTTCATTAATCAAGAAAAATTAGTTCTCCTCTCTTGATCTTGAGATATGATATCAGTTTTGAAATAAATCTATTTTACAGAAGTTCTTGGTGACGGAAAACAGTGAAATTTTAAATATTGTTCATGCCATAAAAGTAAAATAAATGAGGTTATTATATCCTATGGGTCGATGGTTCTTTAATATTGTGTCACAATAATCGCTTGTACCAAATTTCACAAATAAATTTCTGACAGATTTAATTTTGAGAAAATCCATTTTGAAATACCAGCAAAACATGCGTCTGACCCTTAAACGATGTTAAATTTTGTTTAAATTTTGTTACTGTAACTAGATGTCTGGAACCCTGAATATATACATCTTTAAATAAAATAAAACATTAATTTTGCAGATATACGAATTGAGATCGCTTTATATATTACATGTACCTGAATGAGGGAAGTCCGAGAGCTGTTACTTGCAGAAAATAGTTTGCACAATTGGACACATGTTCGTTAAGATGTATCAGATGGTATAATCAGCCTCACACAACAGTGCGCGTGTTCGCTCAAAAGCATGATCGATCCACCACTTTGGAGTAAGCATCAAGGCTATACGGTAATTCAGACGACACAATGTTAGTTTTACTACAAAAAGAGATTATAGGCAAACTGGTGTGCAAAATGGGCGTGAATCTTGAATGGTGTCGTGTACGTATATCCGATCGCAAACATGCAACGGATGATCGTTATGATATAATAACATAACACCATGTACTGGACGCGTAATGGATGTGATCATTGACTAGCAATATTTCCTACCTTCGTGGAATATATAATTTTACCCCTATTTTATGAATCATCAGATAAACCTTTATTAATGTTTATAGTTATACCATGATCACGTACCCTACTATAGTATTAAAGGTACTCAACCCGTAAAGAGGGTCCCCATCTCAACAGATTCCAACAACAACAATCCGATCAGAGGGTCCTATATTACTATTTCTTTGGCTTTGGGGGTAAAAAATATTTGATTCGAGTCGAGGAACCCATCAAACAAAGCTCAGAGTTATTAGATATTGATTTTTCAAATTTGTTATGTTCTCGAGATGAGTACCAATAACTGCCGTAATCTGCTCTGGATGTGTACCTCAAATCTATTCAAACAGACAAGGATGAATAACTCTAAAATCAAGTGGTAATTTTAACGCAATTTTGACTGAGTTCTGGGCCAGATAGTATTCCCGATAATGAAAAATAATAGATTTATAAAATCGATATCTAACAAATCTGAGCTTTGATGGGTGACTTCCTCGACTCGAATCAAATATTTTTGACCCCCGAAGCCATTGAAATAGTAATTGAGAGGAGTTTTATCGGGTTGAGTACCTTTAACGGTCATTGTGAGAAAAAAAGTTGTAAATCGCCACTGTGGGTATACAGGCACACTATTTTGAGTATAAACGTTTCCCATGCGTTTTGAACGGGAAAGTAATACCAACAGTAGGGACAACAATGTCGAGTTACAGTTACATCGGTATTAATGTTAATTCACACCGGGTGCGAGTGTGCGATTTTTACGCCGTTTCTGTCGTCCGTAGCGGTTCAAAGCCCGCGATTTTTATATTCGCACCGAAAGCGATAGTCCAAGTCTTCTCGTACTAAAACCGGCTAAGATATTGGGATGGAGGTGCCGGTCTTTAGTCCGAGTTCCAGGCCCATGCATTCTTATGACACGACTTAAGCGTTTGTGACCCGCTCAAATAAAACCACAATTATATGAAATAAAATATCACAATTGCGACAATAAACGGATATTTTCCGCAGAAGACATGCTATTTGATCTGAAACCCACATCAGTTGTGAATTGAAAGCGGTAATTTAATGCGAAAAGAGACATTTACCGCAATGTTTACAAATTTTTAAAAGTATGCGAACTCAGTTGACCTCGCGAACTGTGTTCGGCATTTTCCGTTGAAAATATTCCGTAGATTTTCGACTGACCACGCAAATTACGATGAATTCTCCATTGTAATCGTAATTATGTGTGTCAATAAATAAAAAATAAATAGATTAATTAAACATTGAAGATATAAATGTAATACATTAAATAAATTACGGGGAATTACAACCCTCTCAAAGTTTAAAACAGTGTAAACACAACGATCATTAGAATAAATAATATGGTGCTACATTTCCCACATTTGGTGGACTTCAGCGAAATTAAGATATATACTAAGCGAACAGAGCAATATACTGCTCTTGTTAAGCACACACAAAATCAAACAAAATTTGTATAAATTTTTAACCTTAAGTTTGAAAAGTCCCACTAAAACGGAAGAACTATATTTCGAAACTGTGTGATTCGGTTCTCCGATTATTTTATCAACACAAAAGTCAAAATGCACATGGATGAAAATCACACGCATGGCAAGTCAGACACAAGAGTTCTAATTTGCTCCAATTTTGACAAGTTGCTTGCGAAAATTGTCAACAAAACTACCTTTCTGATCCTCCATTATGTCATTAAGTTTTTAGTGCGGGAATTGTTCTCAAAGCACATTGGAAACTGGACTTTGCGGCGATCGGGTTTCGCTATTTTGTTCGGAAAACCCCGCGCTATATATAGAAACGGAAACTAGAATACTCAGAACAAACACCGGACAATGCCGAAGTTCTTCGGAACCTGAGTTCGGCTTTCAGTTAAGTAAACAAACAGAAAAAACAGCGATGTTGGTGACAATCAACCGGAATATTCTATGCGTAATTTAACATGAAAGTTAGATTATTATACACCATTATGACCATAAGATGTCTCTCTTTCCGATGTGTATAGCATCATGTATTGATTCATTAGGTAAATCGAGTAAAATACACCACAGATTCCCGCCACAGATCGTGGGCGTAACTCGTGTGATAGGATTGGTATGCAAGCGGGCTTGGACTAAAAACAGCAAATCGCCATCCCAATATCTTAGCTGGTTTTAGTACAAGAAGACGTGGACTACGAAAGCGAATGAGTCACTTCGTCGCACGCGATAGACAGGATAGACAATCGTTTGAGTTCATTATTTGCAGACAGGTCACAAATACAATGTATATTGGAATTTTTGAACAGAATGTGTTCAACATATACATGTAATAATAATATCATTAATACCTCCTCAGTGGAGAGTGAGATTCTATACACTATACATGCACAGAAAATACAATATATATACACAGATACACAAGAAAGACAAGCGAAACACATGCGAAGGAACGCATTGCTTTAGACAAGAGTACCTCGCATAAGGTTGCACGCGCGTAGAAGAAAAAAAGCGGCGTCAAAGTTCAGTTCCCCAGAGTTAGAACAAGCATCTCTCCATTCGCAAAGGGTAGTACTTTCTAGAATTAGCGCCGTTAAGTTCACAAATGAGAGGTATTGCATGCGATGAAAAACCCGGAACCGGAATACGTCAATGATTCTCTCCAAGAAGATATCGCGTAGATGTATTAGAATGCTAGCATTGCAGGAGAATAGCCCGTGAGTAATCTCATTGTCGTAGAATGAGCCACTTTGAGCACAACACAATCTAGTTGGATATGTGGTGTTATCTACAGAAGCACCAGATGACGCAGCTCTCTCGATCGGTATCGGTTGCGCGAAAGCAGAGACCACACTCGCCAAGAAGACAGAGAACCGGCGTGACATTTCAGAAAGAAAGAGGAGGGATCAGTGTCAGATGAAACAGAGTTTAACCACTCCAGTCTGTTATGAGCTGCGACTGAAGCTTTCACGATTTTTTTCCATTCCATTTAACCAGGACAGAATCCAGTATCCATGTATTGAAGGAGAACATTGAGAAGGTCGTACTGGCTGAACAAAGCCATGACATCTGCGACGAACCCACAAGACTGGCGATTGAAGAACAAATATATTGGTGCAATTTCAGCAAGAATAGATGCAGTGTAAGATGAACTAGCTTCTGAACGAATAACAGTTTTTCACATGTAGTTCTCTTGACATTTTCACATGTATTTCTCTTGACAAAGGCATAATGCAGAGAAGGCTTAGAGAAACATTTGCTCTGGTTCAAATGGTAGAGATTGAGATTTCTTTATGCATGATTGGAAATACTTCTCCATATTTTGCATGGCGGATTGATTGCCAAGTGGGGAAAGTTCCGCACCATATAGAGCTCTTGGTAGTATAATTGATTTTGAAGAGCTTAATAATCTTTGTCGGTATGCAAGACTGCAATTTCTGTTTCCCTGATAAGGACAAATATGTGACATAGTTTTTGTGACATGAGTTATGCTCGTTTTGTCGGCGTTTTGAATTTGGTTTGGAGGATACCGATGTGGGTGCACTCCGTTCCCTCGTGGATAGGCATTCCACCGAGAGACCACGATTTGTTAAAACGGTCGTGTTTCTGAATGGACTCGTTGAATATAACGGTTTGGCTCTTTGTAGAATAGAACTTGAATCTCCATTTCGCGGTATACTCAAAGCACTTAGACATCATCGAGTCCAACCCGCTCTTTGATACTGATAGTAGCGCTATATCACCAACGGTTGTGGGAGCAGCACACGAAATTCCATGCACTTTAAAGCCATCGGTTGTGAATGAGAGGTATTTGATTAGGTCATGCATATGCACTAGACAGAAAACGGCTATCACATCTCATTGTCGCGTTCCTTGACATATCTCCAGTGGTTCCGAAATGAATCCGTTAATTAGTCGTAACACGGCTGTTGCGATCAGTGTGTATACTGTGGATTGCCCGAAGCATTTTGTCTCCGATCCCAAGGTTTTGCAATTTCAATAAAAATGCAGAGTGCCATACCTTGTCAAAGGCTTTCTGTGAGTCTAAGAAGAGATAGATAGTCGCGGGAATCATTGTCTTTGACGTATGCAACATATTCTGTAGTATGAAGGGTAGTCATCTCACAACTGATCCCTTTCTGGAACCCATTATGTAGCGAACGTGGGAATCCAGAAAAAAAATGGTGAGTTGATTTTTGTTTAGGAGGACGCTCTCATAAACTTTATATATCAAAGGTAACAATGTTATTGCACGTTAGCTGTCGGGTTTGGGTTCTCCTTTTTGATTGGAATAGTGACACCAAGTTTGAGTTTATATGGAATATATTTGATATCAAGCATGCTATTGTAGAAGAAGCAAATAATTCGCATGAAAGACTTATTGCAGAAAATGAGGTGCTCGTTCACTACACCGTCTGCTCCGTCCGCTTTACCCCTCTTAAGTGAGCGAACAGCTGCTCGTATCTCGGTCATAGAAATAGGTTCAGTTGGCACATGTTGGTTATCTCGGTTCGAAAGCAGTTCTTCAACAGTTCTCGCGACTTCTATTTCGAATTGAGTGTCATCGATCGTGCTCACTGTGAGAATAGATGTTTGCAAAATAGTCTCTCCAAACAGATACTATAGCACAAGGTTCGCGCACAATAGTGTCACGGAATTTCATTGCTGAGCTTGAGAGTGAAGATTGCCAGTTGGATTGATTCAAAAGTTTCCAAAAAAGAAGCTTGATCGCATGTACGAGAACTATTGAGAGAGAGAGGTTTCCCATTGTTCCTTTATCGATAAATACTTATCATCGTATTTTATTATCATGATGGTGGCAAACATCTCAAACATGATACTGAGATGTCTCTATATGCTGTCGGCATGATCTTTCGACGATATGTTAACTCATCACATTTCTTAGACACAGAGTGAATTTTCTACTTGAAAGCATGCGATTTCACTGACGTCTTGGTTGCAGATTTCAACTTTTTGGAAAGTTCCATGACTATTTCATAAGATTCCTTGTTGCTAAAGATATCACCTTTCATGACCTTCAGTTGGCTTTTTAGCGATTCGATACCGAGGCATTTTTCATCGCGAAGTCGATCAACAGCCAAACTCAATTCGGTGTGTTGGTCGATGAATTCACTTGGCGACCCTGAGGTTGACAAACAAGCAGCAGGAAATGCAGGACTGGCGCACCGTTTGATCGACATCCACACCAGTACAGCAGTACACAATCCCGTTCGGCAGTTCAATTTGTACAGTTAAGCAATTTACTTCTAATTGACGAGGGTGTACCGAAATAACACCACCACCACCACCACAAACTAGGTTGATATAATACAACGAGGTCATAAGAACATACTCATTGCGCTAATGCGAAAATCGTCTCGTCTCCTTTGAGATGTCGCGAGGTCTGACACGTGATCATGTGAGATCGGATTCAAAATGGCGGATAATTTGGAGGAACCTACCATAGTGCGCAAGGTCGTCAACAATGGACGGTGCAGAAGACTTGTCGATTGATTTGTGCATATCCTCTATAGAAATTGTATTACAATGTTGAAGTTTCATGTTTTAATAATAGGGACAATCAAGTCCATGCATTTGCAGACTTGACACAACTTATCAATAGCATTGCAGTTGGCAGGTTGGTAGCCTGAAGGTTGTACTACTGTAGAGTTTATGCATATTATAGGTCAACATGACCCCTTTCACAGATGACTGAACTAGTCTAGGTAACCTATGATATCCAAACTCCACTAAAACAATTTATAAACAAAGACACAATTAGGCTTTGGCAAAATTAATATTAGTTGAGTTTTTATTCTATATTTGTAGGGAAACTTGTTACATGCTATCACGTGATCGATCACGTGGATAACTTCGCCTGCGATTTTTAATCGCAATCGGACACTCTACGTTTGTCGGCCACTATTGTTTTTGCATCTACGATGTTTCAAGTTTACATGTTAATTAAAATATTCCCAAAACCTCACTCTCATTATTCCTACTCGGTTCCACTGACACATGTATATATTCATAGTATTCATTCGGTATGTCGACCAAGTAGGTGCCTATACATATACGTATGAACCACTATTCGTACCATCGCCCTAACAAAGCCTATTAAAACCCCAGTTTGCACACGATGAACGTAACCCAAAAAACAATCTCGGCCATTTACATCATATAATCTGTCATCGCATTCAGGGGTGATAGGAAGACAGTCAGTCATGACTATATCACCCCTAACAATATACATGTATAGTCTATCAATATTATATTTATTTGTAATTGTACTTTCCATGAGTGTATATTGTACAAAAATTATCCTATCCTATCATAATCGCAGTCGTGTGAGGTTACACTTAGTGTCCAATTCTAAATATTTATTATTCACCAGTGAGTGTTGGTTGGTGACGAACATCTACTTGAGTGCAGGGTTGGATTTTTAATGATAGTGCTTCATACACATAAATGTCAGACAAGACAACTGATCATGCAGATGGTTGTTCGAGTCATTTACAAACGAGGTTGTAAAACATAAACTCTAAGAAAATTTGAATTGGATTGAAGTCGGTACGACATACACGATCAATGTAACTGCCTACCAGAATTTAGGATTTGAAATAGTTTCTTGTGATTCAATTCGTATGCATGCCTTCAATTCATATGACCTTTTGACATAAAAGAACCAGATAACTAAAACTAAAGTTATAACCTTGAAACCGAAATAATCCGCAAATTCTAAGTCGACAAGGACCATAACTCCGACAAAAAAGGGCGGGCGGAACCCAAATTCGAACTTGACCTGTATTTTGGGCTATAATAAACTCACATACTAAATTTCATTCCTTTCAGTTCAGACTTACTAAAGTAATCATCCGGAAACGAAATTGAGTACAAATTCCAACAAACAGGGCCGCAACTGGTGAAAATTAGCGGGCGGAACTTGAATTCGAACTCAACCTGTATTTTGTGCTAGTAAACCCACATACCAAATTTCACTCCATCCAGTTAAGATTTACTAAAGTTATCATCCGCAAACGAAAAAAGCGAACGGATATACGGACGGACGGACGGTTGATGTATTATATGGTATTATGACCAATAACATAATAGTTTCGTTTTTTTCAAAACTAGTGTATAAAACAAAATTAATTTACAATACAGTATGCAAAGAGTGTGCGATAAGCAAAACACCCAATATCGGGGATCCCCCACTAAAACTTTGGTTAAAACTGCCGACATATTGTTTACGATAGTCCGATATAGCGATCGTTAATCCTCGCCAGTCAAGATGTCGGCGTTGAGTGAGTCACCGCGAATCACTCTCCCAAAAAAAGTCGCCATGGTGGTGAGTGTTTTGCTTATCGCACACTCTTTACGTGCTGTATATAAACAAAAGCTCGGCTCATACAAAGCGTGTTTTGGTGGATAATATCGCATTTGTACTATCATTATACTATACTATACTATTAGTATATTCTTGAGGAATTTTTCATAATTGGATAACTTATTTCTAAATTATAACCTAAACCAAGGCCATTGGTGCCTTTAAGTTCATGTCACCATAGGTTAGGTCCAGTCCACAAACACTACACCATTACTTTCTCAATTCGATGACCATCAGGAATAACCACACAAACAAAAAATTAACATCGAGTCTTCAGCTTGGACTTTCAGTATATTGCAGCAATTATGATTTTTTCT
The DNA here is from genome assembly GCA_032622095.1 of Siphonodentalium dalli. Lineage (NCBI taxonomy): Eukaryota > Metazoa > Mollusca > Scaphopoda > Gadilida > Siphonodentaliidae > Siphonodentalium > Siphonodentalium dalli. Next base: position 100,145,663 of record CP136065.1, read on the forward strand.
ATTGAAAAAGTTATAAATCAATTCTGTTCTTATTTGTTCTTGGTCATGTGGTATTTTTCGTACTCAAACTTGTGCAATGAAACTCCATTGGATTTTCTTTATTGACCTTTCTCTCACTTCAATTATGCCAAAACTCTTAAGTGGAACTAGTTGACGAGAAAGAATTGTTGCATATTGATCAGTGGGTTTTTAGAACCAATTTCCACGAAGACGAATCGATATCCACCACTACAAAAGCAACGGGTGTATTGAATTAATAAAACTCCACAGGGAATAAAAGACGTCTATAGAAATACAGTAAGGGAAAACTGAAGTGTACTCAGTTTAAAACCATCGAAGGAAACAACAGCCACGATCAACTGTGACGTAAGCCAGTTAAGTATACATGTACACCGGGTGGTGATTCTGGTTGTATATTCAATGTATAGTGGGCATCAATTTTAATCTTCTACAAACGGTGAAGATGACACAGAAGGTAACATTCAGGTATTGTTCTATACCCACTTTAGGAATGGTCCCGAACACTTTGCATTGCGAAAAGTTGAAAAAGTTGAGCCAAAGAGGCATACAATTGTGAATAATTATGTAGAGAGTATAAGAACAAGCTATTTCATTGTGAAACAACTTAGTGTAATAAAAAAGTATAAGACATGTATATCTTAGATATTATTACATATTTAATGCAAATGGAGCGTCATAAATAAATAGAATTGTGTTCACAAAACAAAAAGACTTTTCTGTGACTTGCGAAGTTTGGGGTCAGAAATACACCTGGTTATTTCCTATTGGGAATTGTGCCCACTTTCGAGCCCTATAGTTGCCCAAACAATCCCAAATTCATAACCAAATATGACAAGGATGCATCTCCACACTACGGTCACAACTCTGCAAAACACGAATTGACGAAACCCGGTTCCTTTCCCCGTGCTGGTCCAGGGGCACATAGATAATTCAAATCCGGAACATGCTGACTGAGATATATATAATGGGTGGAAGTCATTTCTGTATCCCAACCAAACTCCATCGGGGCATAATTATGTCCTCTCATTGGCACAGTGCGCCCCAAACTCTATCAGGGTCGCTGTCCTCTTGTGGATTACCAACGATGTTAAAGCACAAGGTTTTTGCAAGATTCGTGTAAATTCAGGAAAGCGCTCTATGATACGATTTTTGACAACATCAATATTAGATGGTTACTGTCGTAATATTCTAACAGAATCGTGCATATAACAGCCGGAAAAAGTGATAAGTCCCCCAAATAAATAACCGACGTGCGAGGGGGTATATTTGCCTTCAATTTCCAATTCATTGTTTCAATGACCCCGCAAAGAGGACATTCAGTTTATAATATTAGGCAAGCAAACCATTTTTAATGCAGCTAATACTCAGAGTTACCGGGAAATATCATGGATGCCTTATTTGGATCTATAGTGAGGATGGGTCTATGATGTATGTTGTGTATGGAAAGTGTATATGCATGGTGGCACCCTGCAACTCCCTTTGCATCACCTAAATCGATCCAGCGGTTGAGAAATGACATGGGTCCAATATTTACACCATCTAGACGGCGGCCACTTTCGATCGGAGTTCTATGTGTGGGGTTTATATTAAGAGTGTGTATGGTGGGTGGCACCATACACCACCCTTTGTTTACCTAAATTGGTCAAGCGGCCGAGTTATGGTATGAGTCCCCTATTTGCACCCCTCTGGACGGCGGGCATTAAGAAAACGATGTAGGGTGTATGGAAAGGGTGTGTTGTACCACCCTTCAACACCCTTTATTTGAGCGACATATAACATTTTCGAAAAAAATAAAAGGAATAAGGAATGGAAGGCACCTTCGTGGTCGACGGTGTGTCTCGCGTTACAGGGATGAACAACTACGAGAATCGTTAGTACATGGATTTGTCCCAGATTCGAGCATGTATGGGACTAAAAGTATTCCATTATACATTGATTATCACAAGCAACATAGAAATGTTGACTACTGTGTATTAATGACGAAGCAAAGATTTATGCATTGCATTAAGTGCGGGGGACTACTCATGGATTTATTTCCTCGCTTGACCTTCTTTGTGACTTCTTATAGTATATAAACAATGACCAGATACTAAGAAGCATTATATGTCGACGTCAGCACAGCAGTACAAGTCTTAATTCATTTACCCCCCGATGAGCATACCCATTAACCATTTCTATACTAAACACTCATTGACGGGCATTTATCCCGTATATGAAATGCTCAGGTAATTATCTGAACATTTCCCTCCAATATATATGACGTCTTCTGTACTGTTATTATATTGTTTTCCTGAACACCCCTCCAGATGAATGATATACCATTCCAATGTATACTTTTATAATTTAGTGGGATAATCCATTTAGTATAGAAATGGTTAAATCAGCCCACGTGTAAGGTGTATTTGTGTGTATAGATTTAAACTCCTGCACAAGATCACCGTGTATATTCGACACTAGAAATTGCGCAGAAATTTTGCCAATTTTATCGTCTTGATAGCATACCAGCGTTATAATTTCATTTATAATACGTAATAATAATGTGTTCGATATACAATGGCATTGATGGATTATCGACGATTAGTTGAACAGTTCAATGCGCATGCCGAGTAATGTTTCATAATAGAGCGTTTCTGCACAGAAAATATCCATAATGAGATATAAAACGCCCATTATATAATACACCTTATTAAATTTCCTCGAGGCACCAATATCTTCCTGATGAAATTTCATCAATAAAAACTGGTGCCATTTTTGCAGGGTATTTTTCAGCGCATTCACAAACAATCATACTTAAATGTTTGATGCTAGTGTACGGCAAATTGCAAATCACAATATATTTATTGTCGTGCGAATTGGTGCTGTCTCCATCCAGACAGAAGCAAATATGGAGTCACTCCTAGAATCAAAATAAGGGCGGTGATTGTTATATTGGGTTATAGCTAGTTTGGCTGCTCTGAATTGACATTTCAACAAGTATTTGAGCAGCATATTTTCTGAATGTTTCATGTGGTGATAAACTAATGTATGCCTCAAGTCAACATCTTGGTACACATGTGCTCAAATAAGGACAATATTATTTTGTTCTCCATAAATTGTGATCTCAAACGTATAAATTGTTTTCTCCCATTCCTTGAGATTTGGGTCTCCTGGGTTGACTCAATGTGGTTGTGTGTCTCTCCTATATTGTTTAACAACAGCCAGGCATACTGCATTCTAAATTCGCCATTTCTCCATCTGTGCGGAAGCGACCAAATTTTGTTTAATATCCTCCAAATGTTCTTAAATAATCATGGCAAAAAGGAGAAGTTGTCTCGGTCGATACGGTTAATTGAGCACCTGTTTAGATTTCATTTCCACTGCGGGATGAATTTATCATGAAGAAGAAAAAGCCGTTCGATGATGGCGACGCTGGTTCTCTTCCCGGTTCCCCAAATTTTGTATCCATATATGTACTTAAAGATTGATCTGTATAAATGTATTAGTCGTTTAACGAGGGTCGCCAGTTTGTACGTAAAGTGTAGCTATTTTCATCTTCACGTACGGTACTCTCCCTCTTAAAATAGAATATGAAACGACATACTGTAAGACTTGTTAGTTTTAACTTCATGACGCTATATATCTTTCAGTATATATGTTCTGTCTGGTTACCTTTGTCAGGTGAAAATAATAATACTATAATCACTACTATCTTTAATATAATTATTTACACGGTATCACGGATATGCCTACATTTATTTATTGGTGGGAATATGGGATATGTTTACCAAGTTTGGTATTATCTATCTTCCGGTCCCTGACCCGGACAACACCAGACAATTATATTCCTGGTAATCATGGAAGTTTCTACATTATAAAGTGATGTGAGACACTCCGGTAGAGTAACCAAATAGAAGTGGAGAATAATCTTGCTCAAAGTAGTAATTTTTACAGATAGTATATCCAAATTGACAACACAGGCCATCATTCTTATATATTAATTAAATGAAGTGACGCTCGATGGCGAAATCATTTTTGTTAGTTTATCACCGATAGATGCGTCCCGAATCGAGTAGTAAATATCTACAATTGAGCGCAGTTCAGACGATGTTTTTAGACGATGGTAAGGTTGATTTGCTTCAAATTTTCAGTTATGTTAGTAGAATGTTCCATTCATCCAGTTGGTATAGCGCCTGAATACTAACTTATCAGCTTTAAGCACCGAACAAGTACATAATATAAGATATACCAAGTCAGGACACCAAGAAAAAGGTCAATTAGTTCGCATCACAGTTTATTGTGCATATGTGAAACCAGTGTTGGTGTGTGGTTTCCAACCATCTGTTCTGTTTTATGAAACAGATGTTTCATAAATGTTTGGTGTTTTTTGGGTGGAAATTGCATCATAACGATCGTCACATATGCTGGTATGTGTTGAGGTTCGAAGTGGCTGACAAGCTTCCGGCAAGATAATCCGCTCTGATGTGATTTTAAAGCCCAAATATAAGTCACAATATAACGGACGAAACTGAAAGATGGTGCACCAATGAGATGGAAATTAACAAAATGGTCAATCGCCATCACACTGATATGCAATGATAGGACTCAGTTGGCAGATATTTATTCCGACTTGCAATATGCCGTACAGGAACACACAGGCGATTGCAGTTTACATGACACTGCTCCTGCAATTAGCCGTACATCAGATAATTATCTCTTTTGTCAGTAATTTTACCAAACAGCCGAAAACAAATATGTTTGGCGCTACATAAACCTTTATGAACCTTTCTGCGTAATGTGTATGGCAAAATTCAAGCATACATACGTTTTAAATGGGTACTGTATTCTAAATCTGCCATGTATGCGACCATCTCATTTTATACTCAAACAGAATATATGCAACAAATGAATGATTTTGAGCCATTGATTAGCGCAAAATACACTTGTGCTCTATGGACGATGCAAACAACGTGGTAATTATAATGAAAATTAATTTTTGACTCCAGTTGAGTATAAAAGGAGATGGTCCCATAAATGGCCGGATTTATATTACGGATTTATGGTAATAGGGTCATAACTCTTGGATAAGGTCATAACTAAATCAGCCTGGATACATGGGCTGTCCATAGTGGTCCGTCTCAACATCCTACCTATATGAGCCTGTGTCCATGGCCAAGCTACAGTAATAGCACACGGCCTATCTAGGGACCCCCATCATATAGGGCGTTGGTCAAATGCTGTATACGGGCGAACGCACATGGTATGCATACATGTATATATACGTGGATCCATGCACATGCATTTTGTTTGGTCCATTACTTACCCGTAGAGGCCTGTGGTCCATGTGTATCCTATATATGTGGATCAGTCCATTGTCTATCACTATATATGTGGATATATGAACTGACTAATAACGCCGGTTCCGTAGCTTATATTTAGGGACCTGTGTCCATGTCCTACCTAGGCACATGTGTCCAATACATACATAATTACAGTCACCTGGGTATTAGCGCTACTTAAACGTGTCTGGGTACTTGGTGTAGATATTTTATGTATAAGGGGATGGGTCCATATCCGACATAAATACACCCTTATACCTGGGTACAATGATGTATGGCATACATACATAGATGCATGGGTCCATGGTATACACATATGGGCATGTGTCCATGGCATGGCCCTGTGTGTATGTACTATGTATAGGGGCCTCTATATATATAGGCTGGTCTGTCACATAACAGATGCATGGGTCCATGGTATACACATATGGGCATGTGTCCATGGCATGGCCCTGTGTGTATGTACTATGTATAGGGGCCTCTATATATATAGGCTGGTCTGTCACATAACAGTCCGATATGTTCATACCATATATATGGTCCTGAATCCATGGTGTACTAATGTAATGTACACTTGGTCTATGGTATCTGAGTATGTGGTCTACATATGTGAACTTGGATATTTGCACCATTTAACAGTGTCATGGTCCTTGACCATGCAACTTAGACATCATACAACATGTGTAATGGGCTGAGTCCATCGCCAGAGAGTTTACTATTGTATTTCTATAACACGGCATCGTTCCATCGGCTTCGGTAACCAGGTATAACCCGTCCAACGTCGTGATTAAATGGTGTATGTCTAGTCTGTAGATGCCTGGATCCAAGATCCATAGAATATACATATCCTACGTCCATATTCTATATGTATGGACATATGGGTCCTGCGACTACGTCTATGTGCATGGGTCCTAACCTAACTATTGTAGGCTAGGCACATGGCTAACATATTGGTGGCTGGCCCTATGTTCTTCATATATAGTAGAGTGGGTCCGTGACTTACATTACACATCTATGTGGGTCTATATGGCTTATAAAACTATTACTGTCATGCCTCATATTAAACATAAACAAAAAAGTTTCAACTCTCACTTTGAGTTCCCGATAATTGAACTGATAATGGAACATAACGGATAACTGTACCCATATGAAAACTAAAGTTGTAGTACATTATGGTTAGGATCACACTAACAATCTTTATGTTTTCACCATAAAAACGAGTTTTGTTAAAACTACCATAATATCAGTCATGTGTATTTTTGTATCTCGGGTATGACCCTGACAACAGTTACCACTAATACAAGTAAGAATTATATGGTATTTTTGTTCAGTCAAATGTCAACACTAACAACAACTATATTATAATTGTTTTCAACATGAAAGTGCTACTTGGTGTAGTTTAATTTGTTAAATCTACCATAATATTAGTCATATGTGCATTTTTAGATTATGGGTGTGTCCCTAGCAACAGTCAACTCCCCGATCTGTAAGTAAGAAATGTGGTAATTTGTCAGTCAGGTCAAAACTGACAACTTATAATTATTTTCACCATACAAATGCTACATGAGTTAGATTAGTTTGTTAGAACTAACATAATATCAGTCATATATGAATTACTTCTATGCTAGGTAGTTGTCTAGCAACCGTTTCTAAGAAGGGCCTGCCACGATTGTCGCCACATGTGGAAATGAGCATAAAAGGAACATATGTGATTTTATCACCTTTTCACAATTGTGGTGTTTTCTACAAGGTCTTGGACTAGTGGAAGAGCAAAATGTGACAAGGTCGACGAGAGCCAGTTTAGCGGGGAGGGTTATATTTTTACAAGTACTGGCTACTTATCATAGGTATTGTCGCCACTTCAGCATATTATAATGAAGCCGGGTGTCTGTGCGGTTTTTAAAACAAATTGCTCGCCCCTACGTAATGAGAAGCCCGAGAAATTTGACATCGAATACGACAGTTTGTCTGAAAACAAACGTCATTTTTTTGGGGTCATTATGTTATTTTATATCCATATCTGCGAAATTCATTCAAATCCCCCGTTGAATTGGTATCTCTGGTTCGAGTATTGTGTATTGAACAATATTGAGTATATTTGCTAAATGTTTCCGCTAAAAAAATGTTATAGCATCGCATTATTCCCATGATTCTGAACAATATAATAGTTGGGTTTTTTATATGGAAAAAATGGTGTAACTCAGGAAAGCTCAACTCTTCGTGACTCGTCCGCAATGTTATGGACTAAATAATATAAAAAAACAGCTTTCCCCGATTTATTTCCTTACTTTTCCCATTTCGCGTCTAATGTGCCTGGACTATATACCACCCTATTCCATTAAATTCAGCCCAGCAAAAAATCCACGATCGCCTCTTGAAAGAGCGTAAGCTTTTGGATGATTCTCTGGTTTTCGTGATGGCTATGTCATACGAATGATTGTGATTGCAAGCATCTTTCATGATACTTCGTTTGCATGGTATATATAAGCTGACAAATTGGATTTGGACTAATTTTGTGTCAAAAGGGATTGTGGATCTTTAAGGATCAGGGACCCGAATATTGTCCATGAAATTTGGTAACTTGTTTGTGCCACATGGAATTTGTTTTCTGTACTGTTGTGATATTTGTGTTTTGTGAACAATTTATGTTGCTCAATAACCCAATTCTACAGTGCATAGCTATTGAGCTAGAATGTGACAACGGTTCATCTACACGTAGCTGGGTTCACAGTCTGGAATTCTTGCGAAGAAACCTGGGACCTGCACTCTAAAACTTCGCGTCTCTCTTTGATGAACACGGGTTTGGTTAACGGATTAATCCATATTTAAGGTTGTTGTTTAAATTAAGGAAAAGATGGTGTTAATATCCTTGGTGAATGAAGCGATAACACACCCTGGTAGAGTTGCTCTATCTCTTCCTGGCAACACTTCAGATCCCCCTCCAAAAACAAAAACAAAAACAAAACAAAACAACAACGCTGCCATTGGACCTTGCAGTACATGTTTTGGAATCTTTTGGTGGGTCAGTTATAACCTGTGTTGCTATTTGTGATATATTGTCATTGGTACTTTACCAGTGGATCTCCAACTGCACATGCGGAAACTAATATTCCTGGCTGAACTTATCCTACTACTAAGGATACTGCGTTGAAGATTTTTCTTCACAACCTCTACAAGTACAAACTCTTCCAGAGCAACACATCTGGATATGTTCTTGAAGTCATCCAAATTCTTGAACAGTACGCCATTGACTCATTTCATACAGACTTTATTGAAAGTTGCTTCTTTCCAGAGAAGGTTATCTGGAAGCGCATCATCACATCCTCCATTCGAGATGCCTATTCTAAAAAATGGAATTATGATACGAACACAGATATTTATATGTACATATGTTGAACGTTCACAGCGACCCTCTCTCCACCAGGAGTATATGGAGATTACTTGCTGGCCACCCTGATAACTATCAGGAACTCAGAAATCTTGCGCCAAGAACAACTCGAATTGCGGTGCCCCCGGATCAACATATCACAACTAAATTGGACACGTGTTATTTACATGTAATGCACCAGCCATGCATCAGTTGAGATACATTTTTTGGTCAATCATCATTGACTTCTTTGGAGTACAATGTCTTGTGTGTCTCGATTCACTGTCACAAAATCGTCCACGTGACTTACTAATCGGCGGCACAGCCTTCATTCCTCCGCTCACTATCATATCACATTCGCCGCAAAATTCACGTACAAAGTATGTCTGTCAACTTATACAAAACAATGTGAGTTCAGAGTATATCCGACTGCCTGCATGTGCATGCTGCCCGTTAGAAAAGCAAGTCTTGTTGACATTAACATGGCTTAAGGGTGAAAAGGAGCATGACCTATTGAACATTCGATCTACATCCATACGCATGCGATATACACTTTCCAGATATAAATCTGCTCAAACTCCAAAATGACTCAACGACCATATGGCTGTGATTTAGCGGAACTCAGTTTCATTACTTTTTGCCCCCATTCTCTATGCTCATATTGTTTGTATATATACTATATATATATTGTGTGTAAATACCACAACACCGTTCTCAACTTTATGCTCCAATTCACAATGCATTGATGTATGCTCTCCATTATTGGAGGTTAATACATATATTTTTAATATTACAAGCTATTCATGTTGGCTGCATTACTTGTTTGCATTGATGGCTGACACAATAGCGAGTTTGCGATTTCAAACCGGTACGGGTACGTATATGGGTAGTTACCCGTACCGGTACACGTTTTGTTATCGCAAACTGTTTTACGGGTAGAATTAAGAATATCGACTTGCTAATGTATGGTGAGCCAACTGCAACAAAATTTATATATAGTATTGGAAAATTGGTATTGGAATTTGTATACTGGGAAAATAGGTTATGATTGCTCAAATATACAATGACGTTATAGTTAAATTTTCCAACCAGTATTCGGTATAAAGTGTGTTGATTTTAAAACCAGGGACCGAGAATGTCCTAAATGTTCTTTATGTCAGACTGGATACCGAATTTTGTGTTACACACCCCCCCCCCCCAACTTTGGATTTTTTTTTCAACAGTTGGAAATTTCATATACCTGCCACAACATCAGTTGGAAATTTCACGCAAACACTAAGTTGAAATTATTCCCGTATTTTGATTTTCCAATAAAGGGCCGTCCGGCCACAGTGTCCCCCGAAAAAGTTGCTTCATTGGGGGCATCAGCTTTTCTGAAAAAAAATAACAAGGACCCTATATCCGATACTAAATTTCAGAACAATCCAACAAGTGTCTCCTGAAATGGTGGATAAACTATCATACTAAATTTGATTCAGATATGATCACACGAACTAAAGTTGTCATCCGGAAACCAGAAATTGACAGGATTCTAAGTCGAAAAAGGGCCATAACGCTCGCAAAAATGGGCGGAGCAAACCCATATTCGAACTTGACCTGTATTTTGCACAGGTCCCTGGCACAATAGACCCCAACCACCCAAAGACGTCTTATATATATATAGATATATATATGTGTGTGTGTCTTTGTGTGGTTGGGGTCTATTGTGCCAGTTACAATATTCTAAGTCGAAAAAGGGCCATAACTCTCGCAAAAATGGGCGGAGCAAACTCATATTCGAACTTGACCCGTATTTTGGTCTGATAAATTCACCTATGAAATTTGTTTTTGATCTAATAACCGAAACTAAAGTTATCATCCGGAAACCATTTCCGGACGCACGGGCGGACCGACGTGAGTATACTTGTGAGGTGCGATCTTTTGTTTGATTGACTTGTGGGTTGCAACCCACAAGTGACTTACGGAAAATCCAATTTTCTATTGTCATGTTCAGAATTATAAACTTTCTCACATCGGACCGAACCATGGTCGACCTGGTGTGTCCTGGTCTGTCCCCAGTGGCCAGTCAAAAGCTGATAATTAATTTAAAAAAAAAGGCAAATCGGGGTGTGAATTTGCCTGGCGGTAGATCACTAGATGTTATGATTTTGAAATTTTCAGGTTCATATATACAAATGTTCTCGTACTGGCCGACTCAGTGGACCCCCATGATTCATGTGAACAAGACTACTGGTCCATTTAGAACAGGCTACAATTCAGGCATGTGAAGGAACAGTTGGGAAAATCGAAGCCCAACGGGGTGCACAAATGGATTTACGCACAAACGTGTGAATTTCATGTGGTTCAAGGGGGTGTAGTTGGGAATTTGAAGGTGGACACCCTCTCCCAATGCGGAGACCCTCTATAATCACGTCACTTGGATTAGACTGGGTAAAGCACCACCAACTCACTCGCTTAACCATGAAATGTCATTACAGGAATCACTACAGTTGTTAGTGAAACATTGGGTGTTCCGTAGTTATCTGAGTGCTTGCAGACGCCTCGATAATTTGAACATAAAACATCGCTCAAATGACAAATTTATCAATGAGATGTGCCCATGAAATCTTGCAATAAATAGATTAATTCATAGCTGACTGATATTTCATAGAATTGTTTGTAGTTTTGAGCGAGAAAATCTGTGGAAGATTACCGGTCAATGGGATACATCTACCAGTTCCAAATACATATCGCTGTATATGTGCTGTATTGAAAGCGCGCAAGTGACTGTTCATCGATTTACCCGTACCCGTCGGACTAGTATCACGAACTCGGTAATATTGAAAGTCTTGAGTAAGAAACTCAATCAAATGCTGAAAGCAAGTACATTATTGATCCAAGTACCGGATATCATTTCCAAGGAAATTCCCACCCTTTGTCGTAAACGATATACACACTTTAGGGGACTTGTACTCGGATCATAACACATCTAGGACACGTGGCCGATGGCTTCCGTTCACTGAAGAATTCCTCGTGAATTGTTTCATACTGACTGTCAGAAGCTTGAGTACATATTATCACATCGAGTGTGCATGCTAATGTATTTATGCCATGTGTGACTATCAGAAGATTGAGTACATATTATCACATCATGGGTGCATGTTAATGGATTTATGCCACGTGTGACTGTCAGAAGCTTGAGTACATGGTATTATATTATGGGTGCATGTTAATGGATTTCTGTGATGTGCATGTGACTATGAGCGCTTGAGTACGTGTTATTATATTATGGGTGCATGTTAATGGATTTCTGTGATGTGCATGTGACTATGAGAGCTTGAGTACGTGTTATTATATTATGGGTGCATGTTAATGGATTTCTGTGATGTGCATGTGACTATGAGAGCTTGAGTATGTGTTATTATATTATGGGTGCATGTTAATGGATTTCTGTGATGTGCATGTGACTATGAGAGCTTGAGTACGTGTTATTATAGTATGGGTACATGTTAATGGATTTCTGTGATGTGCATGTGACTATGAGAGCTTGAGTACGTGTTATTATATTATGGGTGCATGTTAATGGATTTCTGTGATGTGCATGTGACTATGAGAGCTTGAGTACGTGTTATTACATTATGGGTGCATGTTAATGGATTTCTGTGATGTGTACGTGACTGTCAGAAGCTTGTGTACATGTTAGTATATTACCGCCACGTGTTAATATGAGAAGATTGAGTGACGCTTAAGTACATGTTATTACATTTAGGGTCCATGTTAATGGATTTCTGCAAAGTGCATGTGACTGTCAGAAGCTTGAGTACATATTATCACATTATGACCACGACCTGTTCGATACAACAATATAGGGCAGCAATTGTGACTTTTAATTTGAAGAAAGACACCGAAGAGCCTTAATTGTGGTTAGAGACGAAACCCTGAAATATAATTTCCGAGCACAAAATCTTAAATTATTCATCTCAACATTTTTCATCCTGATATTATCACGTGATATTGAAATCAACCCTGGTCCTGCCTCCAGTGAAATCAACCACACAATTTCAAATTTCCATTAAAACATCAGAAGTATTCGAAATAAACTAGAAAATATTGTTGATACCTTTAAGATGGATTATGTCTTTGAATAACAAATTTGAAATAGTTGCGTGGGTATAAAATAATAAATATGAACTGAAGACCCATGTCCGGAAAGGCTTCTATCAACTAATATTGATTTTATTTCGAATATTTTATTGGGACCGTTTATGTGTCTATTTTCAGAACAGACCATTCGGGTGATACCATATAGCGATAGAGAGCATTCTATGGCTACGTACCGAACGTCAAATGTACCATATTGAACGGTTGTATTGTTTTATTCCACAGCTATAAGCGATAATGAGTGTAATTAATGTTTATTTGCGACAAAATTACACCATAAAATTTCTGGTCTATGTTAACAGTAACCACTATTGTTCGTTAGCTAAACAACCACACCTTTTTAGGCCAGAAAATATTCGAAATAAAATGAATATTAATCGATAGAAGCATTTCCGGACAGGAGTCTTCGGTTGAGATCTAATATTTTATACCCCGGTACCTATATAACACATGTTTACAAAGAGATAATCCACCTTTAACGATTTTGATGTTCTGTGTTTTAGTGAAATAGTTTGGATAGTCTAAAAATTCCGGGTTATTAAGACCTGTAAAATTAAATGGGCGCAAGGCTTAAACGGACATGGCGCATTCGAACCTCCAACTTCTATATACGTAGTTTAGAGGGACGGATGTGATATGTCGATAAATAAAAACAATATTGATATAGTGGCTTCGTGTGCTCTGAAAAATAATTGCCAATGTCACAGCCATTTCCCAGCCGTTTGAAATGTTTCGCCAGAAGTTAGACAAACGCTCTTTTCTATTCTATGTCGTGCAAATGTTTTTGTTTGTTTGGGACCCAAACAAATGTTCATAGTTGTATTTTTCAATAACTCAATGCGTCTGTTTTTGGTGGCAGAATACCCGTAGAAAGGTTTATCACGTTTATCTACTATTCGTGTGACAGAATCCACCGCACAAATAAGATATATGAAGTTAAAGTATTTATCGACCTATTTCGATACCAGGGAAAATTCGAAAGCGAATAATAGTATGTGTATTTTTGGAGCGGAACCCGCGATGTGGCTTTAAATCAATACATGTAAACTAATTTAACTTAGCTCTTATTTTCAGTATTTTCATTTCTCCAATAATGAGATTCGCGTGTCTAATAAACTTTATTAAACTTCAACTGGCGCCTAGGCCAGCCACAAGGGAAATTTTCCTGAACAATGTTTTTCCCTATTAGCGCATTCGTGTTTTACTTTAAAAGCGCCTTCTCCGAATTTAGATACCAATCCAGACCATATGCGCGTGACACTTACTCTATCTACAATATACGGAATCACACCATCGTGTGGTCATTTGCGTGTGACACACGGAACACATGTTGTCAATTAGTCATTACGTACCTTTATATTTAAATACAAATTTGACAATTAGCATTCTAGATTTCTGGCCTGCTTATTTTGGAATTGCCTTCCATGTGAAATCAGGTGTCTGGACGAGATGGATAAATCTAAATATGATCATAAGACATTCCTATTTGCAGACGCTCACACACCTAATGCCTTACTGTACTATGCACATCTTGGGTGTTTCGGATATGGTGATTTCTCGCTGGGGCTTTCTTTGATTTTACTGTCCATATTCGTGTGATCTATGGCTTTTTCTTCTTGTTATTGATTGAAATTTCTCATTACTTTCAAGCGCACGGCCTTACTTACATTCTTTTTTATGTTTCCGTTGTTTTCCTTAATTATTTTTCAGTAATATTATGTTACACTCGCGTGGTCTTTATTGTTTGTTTACGAGTAGCAACTTATTGCTGCTCTCTATTTGATTTTAGTGTCCATATCGAAGTGATCTTGTGTTTTTTCAATGTATGGTTATGTACTTCAATTCTAGCTGTGGTAACACGCATGTGGTCGAATTTGCTGTTAACCCTTTACCCAACAGAACGGCCCTGTGCCAATGCATTCTCTTATATATGCGAGTCGACCATATATAGGTCGCCTCGCATATATAAGAGAATGCATTGGCTTAAAGGCACGTGAGGCCTTAGTTGTCGAAAATATTCATATTTGTTCCAATCACCGTAAACAGAAAAACATTAAAATGCATACAGTTTCGTTCATATATACCATGACTATTGCGTAAACAGCATGTTATCATAAAGACCTACTATATTTTACCTAAGCAAGAGCCTGATTGTGTTACAGAAGACAGCACAATGCTACTGGCTAATCACACAAAAATGGCATGAACGCTCTTTATTTGTTCCATATCGGGGAATTCTCCAACAAAGAACGCTCTTTATGTTTACCATCATAATATAAACAAACACCAGAAAAGTTACTTTTTAAGCCTTTGTTTACATAACAATGGTCAAACAAATGACAATAACATACTGTTTATGCGATATTTCTTATTTGAATACGGACAAAGTCTGTCTACATTTTGATGTTCTTTCTGTTTGTGGCGGTTTTTGACGGGTGGAAATATTTTTACAGGATACCCACCGCCAAGGCCAACCGTACCTTTAACACAAATTTAAAATGATAAAATTGTCAAAGAATGTAGAAAAATATTATAAAAATTGTTAAAAAATGTAAGAAAAAATTGTAAAATTGTTAAAGAATGTAAGAAAAAATGGTACAGTGTTAAAAAAAGAATTGTTTTTAGGCCACTGCATTCTCTTATATATGCGAGGCGACCTATGGTCGACTTGCATATATAAGAGAATGCAATGGCACAGGGCATAACTGTAACCATCACAATGTGGTCAATGAACCGGTTCCAATGATATCCATATTTGTATGGTGTTATTGAGACAGACCGACGATATTTTAGGCTGTTGAAGCTTTATTTGGGTGTTTTTGGCCGTTTTGTTGGGTAAAGGGTTAATATTAGAAAATTATCTCTGCTGTCTTTTTGCTTAGTATCCCCCACTCGTGTGATTATAACTATTGTTCTTTCATGCTACTCATTCTATAATACTCGTGCGCATGCATGTATGGTCCCAAATACTTTCCAAATTGACCAGGGGGGGGTCGGAAAAAAATTTCAGGCACGTATGGCATTTTTTCCCTTTCGATCATTTTTTGTACCCACCCACCCCCACCGCCAATTTTTTTTTCCGTTTTCGGCAGTTTTTTCCGACCATTTTTTGACACCCACCCCCCCCCTTTTAACACTAAAACAGAGATTTGCGGGGGGAAATTCACTGTAAACAGCTGTATATGAATTTCTGTGCATACTATTTATCATGGATGTTAACATGGACATGTAAATAGGAATGAGTCATTTTGAGGTCATTCGGCCAAAAAAACATGGCTGCCAGCGGCCATCTTGGATTTCAAAATTTGCAACAAAATACAACACGATAACTGCCTGCAGTCAGTTTACAGTTAGAATTACATTATTTCTCTCATTCAAAGTGGGTTTGAAGCCCAACTCATTGCCAAAACACTAAAAAACAAGCAGGAATTTATTTTTTTAGTTGCGGAAAAAATTGCTTATTGGTGGCTTTGACCACCCACCCAGCATACGTGCCGGAATTTTTTTTTCACCCCCCCCCCCCCTGAATTGACCACAAATTTCGATTTTAGTATACTCACACCCGCATGGTCGTAACTGTTTCTTGTTGCCATAGATGTTTAAACTGTTAACACTAGCAGACATGTAGATGGTAATATTTGGTGTCTTAATTTAAAATCACTTCTATCGCACGTGTTTACCTGCATTCACACATGAATCAAATAAATTATGTATTAGCATGGACCAATGCGATCGTTTCAGTGTGATATGGAATCAATGGCCCTTGGCTTAGATCATGCCACGAATCTCTACTTTACCTTCGGCGCAGATATCATATTCCATCAGTAAAAAATCTGAGAACTTTTTTTATACATTGTACCTGTTCCTTAATAATATAATTCACTGTAGGTGGAGGTCCCAACTCGGAATTGCACGATTTAAGCGACTTTGTGTGAGATTTTGATTTGCGTCGCTTACACCCAATCATGCATTCATGAATGGAATTTCTCCAGGTAATTAAATCAATGTATATTGCAATATCGGAATCACAAAAAGCATGCACTTTCGAGCTAGGACCACCCCCTACTGTGAAGTAGATTATTGAGAGATAAGTATTAACAAAGAAATATATGCTGTGCCTTGTTTTTCCAATGTTATAAAGTTCCCTGCATGTATAAGATCGGTCAGAACATAAAAAAATTCCCAGGTTTTGGACGGGTGGAATATGAGAAGAGATGCATGGCATGATCTACAACTAGCGAAGAGAGGGTAATATCCAGGGCTGTGTTGAATTTTTGATATATGTTTCATGTTTGGGGAAATGGCCCAAAATTCCTATTGCTGGACACTATTCAGGACACTATTTAGTCAACCTGACTTTTGAATTTTTCAAGGTAATGCCCTATAATTCAACAATATACTGCATGTGCAAATCCACACTGGTAAATCCTAAAGCAAAGCTACAATTACAATACAACCTTTAGTTGCATGTTCAAATGTCCATTCAGAAGTATGGAAATGGAAGACATCGACGTCACTTTGAAACTGGATTTTAAAAATAAAAATCTTATCACTCATGTGACAAGATCGGGAAATATGGAATATTTCTTTAGAGAACATAATAATCAGTTATGCGATATGTCAGTCGGGTGTGTACTAAGCACAGAACCGCACATGTGCGTCACTCCATGGCCGATAGCTTATGCATGCACTCTTGCGATCTCTGAAGAATTAACTCAAGACCGAAATTCGAGGCTTTCGGCCTCTCGTGTTATCCTTCTCGTGTTAAGCCATCGCACCCGTGACGAACTTACGACCAGGGACACGCAAGTGAAGTGCGGTTATGTGTATATATGGAAATATCCGCAGCTGAAAAACAGGTGTCCCCCAAATTTTTCCGGATTCTTCACTGAAAGAAGGAGCTAATCAGTCCTACGAACGTTCACGGCCATATGCATGGCGGGAGTTCCAGTTGCAGAAATCAGATCTGCAATGAACGCGCAGGCATGTAATTTAAATGAAGAAGACAACACAGTAACCATGAATGTAACAAGATGGTCTCTTTTATAGGTGTGTCTAACTTAGAATTTATAACAGCACTCCTTGTAGATTTTGGGAAACTTCTTTTGCGCCACCATCCCTCATATATACATAGACTTGGAATTTTCCAATGCAGACGTCAAACTTTCTAACTGGTTAGAATTCTTTAAACATACGGATGACCTTCGCGGTGGGTATTGCTGTTAAAATAGTCACATCCGATCCGTTCAAACCGACATAACCAGAAAGAATATTAAAATATAGATATACTTGTTCTTATACTGATAATAAATATCGCGTAAATAGTATGTTATTGTCAAGTCCGTATGCTGTGTTAGTAAACACGAGACATGTTATATTACAGTACAGTACATAAAGATTATGCGATAAGCAACAAACTCAACACCGGGGAGACCCCACTATGGAACTTTGGTTAAAATCGCCGCCAGGTTGTTTACAAGATACTGGTGTTAATCATTACCACTCAAGATTTCAGAGTTGAATGGGTCACCGTGAATCACTCTCCTAAAAAATCGTCTAGGTGTTGGGTGTTTTGATTATCGCAGACTTTACGTGTTGTATATAAACAAACGCTCAGCTCACAAAAAGTGATTTGTGGAAATAACGCATTCATACTATTATCATACTATACTATTTACTCTATTCTTGAGGAAATTTCCATAATTTGGAAACTTTTATTTCTAAATTATCACATATTAGCAGGGTTACCCGGCGTTGCCTAGGTTAAAGTGATGTGAAACCCTCTGCATGTTGTGGATATTTGGTGGGAATAGAGATTACTCTTGCTCAAAGTGTTACAGGTATTCTCATAAAATGTATATTCAAATAGCATCACGAAACATGATTCTTACACATGGAATGTACGTAGTTGCTCACCTTGTCCACTGTCATTTTGTTTATCGCGATTAATCCATTTCACCAATAAAGAAGTATTTATTTATTTTCTGCGTATACGTCAGACGTTATGGCATGAAACATGAACATCATAAACACATTAGTTCGCAAAAGACGACAATTGTATCAATCAATCTAGTTGGTTAGACTAAGATTTTGAGGACACCTGGCTATCATATCTCCATGAAGATACAGATGTTTTAAAGAAATTCCCAGGTGTTCCTCTGTTCATGGAGCTATCTATTGGCGAAATATTCTCAGTTTATAAGAAATGTTGCTGTGCATTTTATCAGCTACATGTGCCTGACACAGAGCGCGATTTTGAGTGGTGTATTGTATTTTGTGTGTGTGGAAACTTTATTGAATGGAACAGACTCAATTGTGTTATAATATATACATGATCCATTCTAATATGCAATCCCCTGACGGTTCGAGGTCTCTCAGTTTGCAAGAATATGCATATATGTTAAATAAAATGAGAAATATACGTTTAATGCTTTCTTTTATGTATTTGTTTTGCTAGCTCATTATACGTTTTTAACACGCACGATTTGATTCCTCGTATCATTTGAGAAGAACTTGTATGAATTTGATGGTTATTGGCACTAAACATATTTTTTAACAGTTTTGGTGACCCTCCCGTCCCTTTTTCAGACAGAGGTGGTGCCTCTTTTATCATAATTAAACCACACACTTAGACTCATTATGGAAATATTATAAAACTATATATAACATTTGTGAAAATTGGCGAGTATACAAATTCGTATCAAATTTAGGGCCCCATATCTCTCATCCAAACGGCACCAATTTGGCGTATCTAAACCACACGATTAGATTTCTCATATCACGGAGAAGAATATGTATCATTCTGGTGGAAATCGGCGCTAAACATAATGTTCATTTTTTGCTATGTGTTCCTCTCACCCTCTATGCATCCTGACTCGAATGGTCCCACTTGTGACAACAGCTTGTGACATTCTTAAACCACACAATTAGACTCCTGATATCATGGAGATGATTATTGATAAGTTTGGTACTAATCGGAAACTAAATCAATTTTGATCAAATTTAGTGCCCACTCACCCCCATCTCTCACCAAAACAGCACCAACGTGGCGTATTTAAATCACACGATCAGACTACTCGTATTATGGATAAGAATGCGTATCACTTTGGTGGAAATTGGCGCTAAATTTATTGCGTATCAATTTTGGTGACCCGCTGCCTTTCAGTTCACCCCTGACTCAAATGACGCCACTTTTGACAGATTTAAGCCACACCATTAGACTCCTCATACCATGGGGATTATATTGTATACGTGTGGTGGCAATAGGCGACCAAACCCATTCTAATCAAATTGAGTGCCTCTCCCACAATCTTTCATCCAAACGACAGCAATTTGGAGTATTTAAATCGCACAATTAGAGTCCCTGTATCATGGAGAAGAATTTATATCAATTTGGTGTAAATCGGCGCTAAAATTAGTTTGATAAATTTTGGTACCCATCTCCCCTTCATCACTGACTCGAACGGAGCCACTTTTGACATATTTAAACCACACCATCAGATTCCTTATATCATGGGGATGATTATATATAAGTTTCGTGGCAATCGGCGACAAAAAAATATTCTGCCCCTCCCACTTTTCTGCCCCTGACAACAACGGCGTCACTTTAGAAAATCCTAATACGCACCATTATCTTTCTCGTAAAAAGTTACCCCTAGTAGACCCATTTGGTGCCATCTAGGTGGTCGCCTGTGAATTTCTATAGAACACAGACAATCTATAGTTTAGAAAATATGCAGTTCAGTGGCAAGTAGCTCATCCGCCCAAATTAATGGATAGCTAAAAACGTATATATCAGCTGGAAATAATTATATGCATAAAATAATAGATGTTAAAATTCATGATGAATATAGGCTAACCCTTCCATGAACGGATCTTCCTGAAATTTTGCGAAAACCCTGTGCCAATGCATTATTTTATATATGCGAGTCTCCCATAGGGAGCCTAGCATATATAAGATAATACATTGGCCTAACAATATTTACCTTGACCTTGTAAGCCAGTGCATTTTTATACCCAGCGCAATGAAGTTAGGGGGGATATACTGGGATCAGCTTGTCCGTCCGTCGTCCGTCCGTGGACACAAATTTGTCCGGAGTTATTCTCAGTCGTTTTTTGATAAATTTTCGTGAAACTTGGCACAGACACCAACCACCATGGGAATACGTGCACCTGCGATTATGATGTATGTCGGACTTTTTTTTATGGTGTTTTCCCCCCTTTTTCGACTTAGAAAATTTTCGCAAAATGTATAATTTTGTCCCGAGCTTTTATTCCTACATTTTTAGGTCAATTTTTTTTAAAACTTAGCACAGATATTAAGTACCATGGGAACCTGTGCACCTGCGATTATGACGTCTGTCCGACATTGTTTGGTGGAGTTATCCCCCTTTTTCGACTTAGAATTTTTTTTTCAACATGCATAATTTTGTCCAAGCTTTTATTCCTACATTTATAAGTCAATGTTTTTGAATCTTGGCACTGATATTTAGTGCCATGGGAACCTATGCACCTGCTATTATGATGTCTGTCCGACTTTTTTTGTGGAGTTATTCCCCTTTTCGACTTAAGAACATTTTCGCAACATGCATAATTTTGTCCGAGCTTTTATTCCTTCATTTTTCGGTCAATAGGTTTAAGATCAGGGTTAGGGATGTGCACCTGCAATGGGAACTGTTATTTAATTATTTTAACTAAATGTTTACTGACATGTGAAACATCTTAGTATTTTAAAAACACGGGGGTATCCTTAGTCCCATTGGGACAGTCACACCTCTAGTGTTTATATATGTGAGGCTCCCTATGGATGACTCGTATATATAAGAGAATGCGCTGGCACGTGATATTTAATGCTGCACCAGTGCAGCTTCCATCATGAAAGGGTTAATATCGTTCTGATAGTTAAATTTCCATTCAATAATTAGTAAAAAGTATGTTGTTTTTGGACTGAGAGTAAAATATTTCAACAACAATTTTCGACTAATATTGCGCAAAAATGTTAAAGAATTTTCTAACAGCTGGAAGGCTTGAAGTACATTACCAATTCTAACCAAATGATGGGGCGCATATAAAATTTATAACATTTGGTTTGAATGGGTGGGCAGGAGATGCAGCTGGAAATTTGAATCTGAACATCCCCTCCTCAAATAAGATCACTTACATTACCCCACCCCACATGTCCCTGACACAAAATTGGTCATAACACTAAAAGTACCTAGTATATAAGGTACTGTTAGTTTTATGACTAATTTTGTGTCAAGTACCTGTGCCCCACCCCGAATGAGTAAGCCAACTAGGTCATTGGCTTTATAGAGAACAGAGGTTTTTTTTGTATATATTTTTCTTATGAATACATACATGCATGGATCCTTTCAGTCAAAACAAGTTTCAGCATTTGGATAACTAAATCAGCTTTTGGTGAAATACCATTGTTGTTGTAACTGGATCATACGGGGACTATCAAATTGGATTATGCACCTTTACATGGATGGAAAGACTTCGAAGTGGGTTCGTGTGCAATAACATAAATTTTCTAGTCTGTAAAACATCTACATGTATCATCAACAAGTACATGTAAACATTTATGGATGTTGTCCTTATTTTCATTATTAATTACTCTCCTAAATAATTATATTTCGCATATTGAAACCATTGTATGTAAACATTAAGGTTACAGTGACATTACAGATGAAAGTCCAATTAGATATCAAAGTTTAATAAAAACTTGATGGTAAACATTGGAAAAGCTCAAAGCATTGAAAAATATTCTGAAAAATCAATTCATATTTAGACTAAGATATTTGAACTTATTACACGATCTGCAATATTTGTTGACAAATCACTGTAACATGTTTGTTTACAAAACAATGGTTTAACCCTTTACCCAACAAACCGGCCAAAACCGGCCAAATAAAGCTTCAACAGCCTAAAATATCTTCGGTCTGTCTCAATAGAACCATACAAATATGGATATCATTGGAACCGGCTCATTGACCACATTGTGATGGTTACAGTTATGCCCTGTGCCAATGCATTCTCTTATATATGCGAGTCGACCATAGGTCGCCTCGCATATATAAGAGAATGCATTGGCCTAAAAAAATTGTTTTTAACACTTTTTACCATTTTTTCTTACATTCTTTAACAATTTTATAATTTTCATTATGCGAGGCGACCTATGGTCGACTCGCATATATAAGAGAATGCATTGGCACAGGGCCCTTCTGTTGGGTAAAGGGTTAAACATTTCAATATTGGAGAGCTATCAATAAAGTATGTTGATCTATTTCTCCAGTCCATGTTCTTCTTGGTGGTGATGTTTTTACTGAGTTTTATAATTTTTGCACACTTACCCACTGTGAGTGCCTTGTGTCCCTTTAATTATTTATGTAAAATTATTATTGGGAGAAGGTAGGTACGGAGTGCATTATTCAGCAAAATAATAAATGAGGGAAAGATACTTAATCAGGCTGTGTGTCATCATATTTACCAATATGTACATCTTAAATAACTTCAAATTCACAGATTGGTAACCGAATTTGTGAAAATACAGTATTACTCCAGTGATTACTTATGAAATTATCAAGCCTTGAAATAGTGTATCTGTCATTTGCAGAATGAGGTCCCCATAGGGTGAATTTAGTGATGCTACCCCACATAGCGGGCTAGCATCACCAAATTCACCCTTTGTGAACCTCATTCTGCTGAGGTGTAAGCAGAATGGGGTCCCCAGAGGGTGAATTTGGTTATGCTAGCCTGCTATGCGGGATAGCATCACTAAATTCATCCTCTGGGGACCTCATTCTACAAATGACAGACACACTATTTGAAGGCTTGGAAATTATGTGAGCTTAGTATAACTCCTCTCCCTTATGGTCATTTAGGTGGCGAGTGAGTACAGACTCATCATCAAATAAACTCAAGCAAATTTCACATCATGAAATCTCCATTGTCAATCCCATATTATCAGCACATGTTGACTCAAAGCGAACAGATTCATCCATATGTGTGCTATCCTCTTCGCCCACTGCTGTGAGAGGACAAGATGAATTCGAAACATTTTCAGAATAATCATTATCACTTTCACTACGATTTTTTAAGTTAGTATCTCTCTCTTTATGTGGAGGTACATGTAGGTTTTCCTCTTGATCATCCACTCCAGATCGAAAGATTCGAAACACATCAAACAAATTTCTTCCTGAATTCAAAACACTCTTATCATTCGTGTGACCTGTAACACTTGGTGTATCATTATCATCGTCATCATCTTTATAATCATCATCAAAACTCTGAGACACGTCATCTGAATTAATATCTTGGTCATTTGATATTGAATCATCATCAGAATAATTTGGTGAATTCATTTCTTCAGGTACTGATTTCTGATGGGAATTGAATTCTTCTGCAGTGCAGCCGGTTGTTTCCAAATTTATATTTATATCATTCCCATTTGTTTTTGTAAAATTTTGAGATGTAACAGTCGACACTTCACTCAAACAGGGCAAAGATGAAAGTTCGGAAACCATGGAACTGGCCTGTTTCTGTTTCTTGTTTGATTTAAGGTTTCTTATGCTATGCACACGTCGAGGTGGTGGATTCTTAAGTTCAATTCCATGAAGAGCTTTCATGTGAGATTTCAAAACTGGAAGAGTGGTGAACATCTTGTAACAGACAGAACAATGGGCAGTGCCCTTCTTATGAGACCGCATGTGCCTGTCATGCAATTTTTTATTGTGAACCACGTAACCACAAATGCTGCATGTGAAAGTCCTGCCTTCTGGGTGCTGTAACAGATGTATATTGTGAACCCTTTTGGTTGGAGACTTCTTACCGCACACCTCACATACAAATGGATATTGCCCGGTGTGCTCCCACATGTGCATACGAAGGCAACCAGCTGTTCTGAATTTTTTGTGACAAATTTCACATTCTTCTGGCCAGTTATCGGTATGTATCATCATGTTCCTCTTTAGACGAGATGACTGTGAGCATTTCTGGCCACACACTTTACATGGGAAGAGTCGAAGATCTTTGTGCGTCCTTTCATGAGTTCTCAAGTGTGTTGACTGGGTAAATGTTTTGAAACAAATATCACATTCATATGGTCTCTCACCCGTATGGGCACCTCTAATGTGTGTTTTCAGTTCTGACGATGATCTTGCTCTTTTATGACATACTTTACAAACATATTCCATTATCCCAGTGTGGACAACAGAATGTGACTTCAAACATGACAAACTACCAAACATTTTATGACAATCAGGGCATTCATAGTTTCTGTCTCCGCTGTGAGTTACCATGTGAATTTTGAGCCCATTTTTACCACGGAAAGGTTTCAGACATATGCTGCATTTATAATGCATAGATCCAGAATGTAGTACCATATGACTCCTTAGAGATCCAGTGGTTTTGAATGGTTTCTTACAGATAGAACATTGGTGAGGTCTGTCGTCGGAATGTACAGTCAGGTGTGTCTGGTATTTATTGCGATTTGAGAACTCTTTCCCACAATCTTTGCAAATCCATACTTGCTTTCCTGTTTGAGAAGATTTCATTTTTTAGACTTCTAATTTAGCATTGGTGTTCATTTCAAAGGATAGTCATGAGACTGATATTAGTCAAAATATTTTCAAGTTAGAAAATTTGTTCTTGTGTTCTTTTATTGCAATTTGTCACACGAGAATTCTGCATTGTCACTAAGACTACATTGTCACCTGATCTTGAAGTGTACAGTGCTGGATCCAATGCTATGTAGGCTATTTTTCTGCACCAGGATACCTCCATTCTTCTAGACCCAGTTGAGTCAAATACATGATATACATATGTAAAGAGTGTAAATCTTTCGAGTTTCCCCGGAACTACCATTCTTCCAAGTGTTTACATTTAATATAAAACCCTATTTATGGGTGCATAATTGTCGTTACGCGTGCAATATGACCGTTGAAGGGATCAAATTTTGGTGTGTTGGGTACCCATCTTTACGAAAAATGGTTTTGGCCCGGGTAGCTGAGCTATTGTAATTCAGCGTCGATCAGTCTTTCAATTAATTCCTAGTTTCTAAATCCTGGTTTGCAAAGAAAAATATTGGTTCGCATCAACGGCAATCACATAAAAGCGTTGAGCCGCTAACGTAGTAAGGATGTTTGCAACTGTGTCTGTTGACCGGCGAACATTTATTCTCATCACTGACTAACATATAGAAAACAAATTATGTATATTGAATTTTTAAAAGTGTCCGATATTAATTTCTGGATCACTTATTTATTGTTTCTGAAATCAATAGTTTTGAAGATTTTCAGGAAGATGACAAGTATATATAGCCTAGTACGTACCATAATCCGAAAACAGATTAGGCCTATGTGACATTTGAGATTAGGATACTACTGCTTTGAAATTAATTGATGTTGGAACACAAACGATGTACATTGCATTTGAATTTGTTTATCATTATTTTTTGTATTGCTTATTGAGCTCCATGAAAACACTTTATTCAAAATAAACACTCTGGTCACTCTAACCCCTCAAAATATAAGACGAATTGATCAACTTTTATTCACCACCAATTGCAATTTGTGACAACCCTTATAATATGTATTGATATGTATGTTATATTTCCATGTTTATGACCGAACAAAAATTATTAACAAAAAAAAAAGAGTTCAACATGACAATTAGCCTAATTTGGAGTTCGTAGATCATGAAAGTGAATTGTCCGTTTATAAATTTGAAAACAGCAGTTTGTTTTGAAACAATTATATATTGACTCGGTCTAACATATTGATTTTTATTTTGAATGATTATATTGATTTTGTTTCGACTATATAGTTCTATTAAACGACCGCTCATAATTCGTATCTATAAAGAACGATAAAGTATACCATTTAATCATCTCATTTTATAATAAAATATTCGAAATAAAATCAATATTAATTGATCGAAGCGTTGCCGGGTTCTTCAATTCACATTTATTATTTTATACCCACGAAACTATTTCAAAATTGTTATATGAAGAGATAATCCATATTTAAGCCTCCGACTCACTCGCTGATTCGTAGAATATGTCTGCCGATAATTATTTGATTGACAGCTCTGGAAAGGTCGATAAACCATTCCAATGTACAATGTTATAACTGGAGAATTATAAATAGGAGAATCCTTTTAGTAAAGAACCATAAGAACTGGACATACCTACATATTTCTTTATTGCCTCCATCAGGGGAGAGTATATTATATACAATATTATTTACAAACACAGATAACATGAATGTCACAAGCATGTGGTTGAACAAATTATACCAATATGTGATATTATTATATACCAAAAAAAAACAATCAAATTTAAAGGAAAAGAGGGGGGGGGGGAATAAATAAAAAATCTCCCCCAGCGGGAGAGTATTTACTAAACATAATTTTTACTGAGACACAGATCCTTATGAATGTCACAAGCATATGACTGCACAATTTACACCAACGTCATATTATATTCGTAGAAAGTAGAAATGTTAAAAGAAATGAAAGGGGAAACAACGGCGGTTTAGTCATTACATTGAGTTATTGAGATACATGGATAATTAACACATATATCCTACAAAATGTTTTATACCTACATGTACAACTAAGAATATCGCATCCGTATGCTCGTTGAGCGCTACATACACAATCGAATATCTCACACGCGCGGGGATGTGAGG
This sequence comes from Siphonodentalium dalli, assembly GCA_032622095.1. Classification (NCBI taxonomy): domain Eukaryota; kingdom Metazoa; phylum Mollusca; class Scaphopoda; order Gadilida; family Siphonodentaliidae; genus Siphonodentalium; species Siphonodentalium dalli. The sequence continues at coordinate 100,173,196 of CP136065.1, forward strand.
CGGAATTCACTATTATTGAAAACGCCAATCGTGTGGATGCTAGATATGTTGTTTGTTTGTAATTAGTCTACACATAGCCACGAAATACGATGATGTTACATTAATTATCAAATTGTGGCATCACTGGATGGGTGAAGTGTGGGTCCTCTGAACCACGCCACCTTCTTCATCTGAAATGCCACCAAAAAGAAAGAAAGAAGAAGAAAAATTGTGTCAAAATTGTGTAAAATTTCATGGTTGTAAAATGGCTGGTATAGTGTGATGTGGCCAGGAATGAAACCGGACTGATGTATATATAGCCATATATTAATCCGTTGTTAAAGAAATGTTTGGAAAGGTATTTCAATGCCACTATTTCAAAAATATTTCCAAGAACGGATAACAGTGAGATTGGTCGGTAATTGTCAGTAACGGATGGGTCATTTTTTATGAATTGGAATAACATTCGCCTGTATCCAAGAATCGGGAAAGCCTCCCGATTCAAAGGACATTAAAAATAAAATACGAAGAAGGACTACTATTCTGTTAATCGTTCCGTGTAACATACGAACGGTAATTCCGTCGTGACCGTGTGCTTAATTTGGTTTGGTCGATTAGATGGCTTCAGTTATCTATCGTCGATCGTGACAGGCAAATCGGATGTTATTGTCACATTTGTTTTCGGAAAATAGGAAGGTTGCATTTAGAATTGTCGATATCTGAATTGGCAACACATTTTTCATTAAGGAGACAGGCTTTGGAATCGGCATCAAACACTAAATTTCCGCTGCTGTTTCGCAGAGGTCGAATGCAAGTTCGGTGCATTATCAAGAAGCTCTTTGACAATGTGCCAGAATTTTTTTGCGGATGGGTCGGACTTTATTGAAGTCTCCAGATCTTGATCAAATTTAGCTTTTGCATACTTTTTCATGTTGTTTACAGAATTTCTAATCTTTTTTGACCTATAATCCAATCTTTCGGCCTCCCTGATTTATGGGCTATGCGGGGTAAACGATTTCTGCTGCTGCTGGCAGATCTTAGTTAAGAATTTAACCAATATTTGTCGTTTTTTTCGTATAAGAACTTTCTTTCTGGGAACTGTTTCTTTCATAATTGTAAGAACTTTTCTGGAGAATGCACAAGTCGCCGAAATAAGTGCTTGCAGCATGTTATTCCAATCCACTTCAAACATCATTGACCGAGCCCGTTCAAAATCGGAATTTCGATACTGCCAAACAGTACTGTACGGTAAAATGACTTTTGGAGAATATACTCAACGGCGACGTATGCATATACTGCATAGTGGTCTGATATACCGAGATCCAAAACATCGGCATGGTAAGATACAACATCTTCACTGACTAGAATGGGGCCGAGGAGTGGGGAAACTCAATCAGGTTTCGTTCACGGCAGGCATCTTTTATGGTATTTATTTGGACCCGGGGTTGATCGCGTTTGAGATGAAATCTCCTGTGAGTATTATTAGCGGCAGTTTAAGATCCAATGCAATGCCGATAAACTCATCTAAGAGTTTCCAATAGTCATGATCGCAAAATTGATCAGATGTTAAGATATATGCACAATATATAGCTAGTTTGGGGCATATACATTCTGAACCACATGACCGAGTTATCGAATTCCAGTTCCGGTATATATACGCAAAAATGTATATGGTTTGCAAAATAGACTGCAATGCCACCCCCCAGAGTTGGATCCATTATTTCTTATTGGTTCACAAAAGGATTGGATCAATATATTTTCGGATGGAAACGTATCATCAATGTGTGTTTCAGTAAAGCAAATCACATCATAATCATTTAGCAAGTAGGCAATTTTGGCGAGTTTGTCTCTTATGTTTAGATGAAAAACCGAAATATGTGCAGCTCATCCGAAGAGGAAGTCGAATTTGTCCAGGATGTGGATGGATGTCTCCCCAAATAATCAGGAGTATAGAGCTACAAGCAGCATCAGTCGGACAGATGTTTTTAGTCCTGATACATGTATATTGATGGAGAAACTTTTTTTTCCAAAATACTTTCGGAGATCAAAGCCACAATTAGCGTAGGTGAAAAGCCCTATCGAAGCACGGTACTGTTGGATACAAATCCCCATGAGAGCTGGTACAGAGGTAAAGTTCCAATTTGTGCTTCGGAAAGGGAATCCCAAACATCAGAAGAATCAGCTCATCTATATAACATAGACCGGGGGTGATAAACTTGTATGCTATCAATATGAATTTGGTTTGGTAATTTGGATTACATTGTATATTAGCATGTTGTGTAAAAACTTCATTCCTCGGTTTCGAAAAATACTCATTTACAAAAATATAAATGTTTAACAATAAATCGGACCTCCGACATCTTGTCTTGACTGTCGGCCTTTGCAAATTCGAGGGAGAATCTAATGGGCTTCATCAATGTGTGTAAAGTTAACAAAAGCGGTTCTCAGTGTTTCTGGACAGGTAACCTAATGGGGGATGAGTTGACATTAAGCGCTGCTGTAACGTGCAGGCAGACTCGAATGGGGGGGGGGGGCATCACTGGCGAGCCCATATATCATGTCATGTCATTTGCACGAAGATGGGAGAGGCACGAGCCTACATGCCACGTCAGCTGAAGAAATTGAGATTTCTGTAGATTTAGTAGTCTTCACAGTGTATTCCGGTTCACTTTTAGAGAACAATATTACAGTTTTAGACGCTAGATTTGCAAACACATATAATTTATTGCCCGAAAATTACCCTCAGAATTCAAGGCGACTACACTCCACCATCTCGAGCAGGACACATCCCCAGTAATGGTCACACATAATTATGTAGTTTACCCAGGTTTACCCCATAACTTTCTTCTATGTCTCTCTGTCTGTGTTCTATAGAAATTCACGGGGGACCATGTAGACGGCACCAAAGGGGTTTCACAGCGGTAACTTTTTCCGAGAAAGATAATGGTCCGGATTGGATTTGTCTAAACTGACGCTATTGTTGTCAGGGCAGAAAAGGGAGGAGGGGGCAGAACAACTTTTATCGCCGAAATCCACCAAAGTTATGCATAATGATCTCCATGGTATGATGAATCTAATGGTGTGGTTTAAAGATGTCAAAACTGGCGCCGTTCGAGTCGGGGGTGCACGGAAGGGGAGAGGGGCACAAAAACTGACATTTTGAGCACCGATTTACACCGAATTGATACACGTTCTTCTCCATGACACGAGGAATTTAATCGTGTGATTTAAAGACGACAACTTGGTGCCGTTTGGGTGAGAGATAGGAGGGGGCACTAAATTTGATAAGAATTTGTTTAGTCGCGGATTACCACCAAACTTATAAATAATAATCTCCGTGATATCAGGAGTCTAATTGTGTCGTTTAGCGATGTCAAAAGTTCGAGTCAGTGTGCACGGACGGAGAGAGGGACACAAACAATTGATAACAACTATAGTTAGCGCCGATTTCCACCAAATTGTTACATATTCATCTTCGTGATACGAGGAATCTAATCGTGTGGTTTAAATACGCCAAATTGGTGCCGTTTGGATGAGATGGGGGCACCAAATTTGATACGAAGTTAGTTAGTCGCCGATTTCCACCAATTTTATATATCTGTGCCACTAAATATATAATGAGAGGCCAGTAATCGTGTTTATGGATGCTGTGCGGGGAAATAGCTTTTCATAGTATACTGTATAAAAGGTTACTATATAAACGTGTTTGTCGATTGTCTTCGGGTGAACTGTTATAGGGTGAATTGCTTACAGGAGTCTTGAAGATGGAGTGAACATTGGGAGATAAGAAATTATTTGATGTACTGGGTGCACCGTCACACATCACTGCGCGGGTAGAACGTGGATCCAGCACTGAAGACACCACTATAATTGTGGTCGATAAGTGGTGGGGATGATACAGTCTGGGTGAACGTCGACTCTATATTTGAAATATAGAGTCTGGAGCTAATGTCACCAAAATCATTTCTATTCAGCGAAGAGCTTCCCCAAAATGACGTCACGGATTTTTAAAAATACATCGATGATTGACAGGTGTCCCCACGTGTTATTTGTTGTGCTTCGTAATAACAAGGCCTGTGTCGCGACATAAACTTACAGAAGATAATATTTGTCGTGTGTGCGACTATTCTTTTTCGGGAGATGAACTCGCTGCATCAACGGGAAAGCTGCATCCGAGAGCAAAAAATAAGGTCGTCATCAAAAATGATGCTTTAGAACTATTTAAAAGCATAAAATTAAGTCATTTCCTCGGTGTTTAACTTTCAGATGACTTTTTTAGTTTTACGACAAATAATTTGATTTGCAAACCATGTTACAATAAATGCCTACATGACGTGACGTTAAGATGTAAACACGATCAGCGATTGCTCTCCTGAAAATAATGTATTTCTTCTGTTTAAAAGAGTGTTCGGAAACACAATTCTCACGATCTTCAGTTTACATACCCTAGAATGGATTGAGGATATTATATTTCTAAACTTTGTTCCTATTTCGCAGATGGGTATGTGACTTTTGATACTAATGCTTGTGCATTGTGCATGAACCCCTAAGTGCCAAATCTCGCCCAAAATAGTGCTCGTTTGAACATATTCCCACAAATTTTAAATTGAACATCTCCGCCCAATATGGAGTGATGTGGATCCAATATTGTGCAGGAGCCAGTTCGGGTCAATCGAAAATTGACAACAGTGTCTCGAGGCTTGGTCATCACTCACCAATCGACGGATTATTGTATTGAAGAACTGGTGATCAGCATTATGTCGGATATGCAGAGCAGCGCGAGTCCTTATCAAACGTGCTCACCAAACGTGCAGTTAATTGACGGACAGCAGTTCACCATACTCCGCAATGCGACAGAACCGCTAGACACCCACTCTAGCATTAACTTCGATGACCCCACCCCTCAAAGGAGTGAAGTGGTGTCTGCCAGTGACTTAATGACAATGTCTCATCTCCCAAAAGATAAGTTTGTGAACGAGCTGCTACTCAGTACTGCCTCTAATGTGTCTTGGCTGAAAACCATACGGCGAAATGTATTTTCTGAAGCACAGGTTTCAAACCCTGAAGTAGCCAACAGTGACCTCAAACAACGTTATCAACGGTCGGGTGGAGTGCCCGTAGAAAATAAGCTCGCATGTGACATCTTCCACTTAATTTTCTACCTCAGCGGTGGATCACTGACTGAGATTAAAGATATATTGACATCATCACCGGATCTGCAACCAGAGTCCTCTCAAACGCCCCGACCAGTACCAAGCCTGTGTCCCTGTGGGTCAATCTGCGTGCAGGATAAAATCATAGAGATACATTCTTCTATTACTCTTGTTAAAGCAGACATTACCCGCCTTACAGCTTCTATCGAGAATCCAGATGGTATCTTCGGTTCGAGGCTGAAGTCAATCGAATCAGATGTGAAGGAGACACGCACAGAAATCGAGACGTTGAAGTATGAAATTGGTGTAATTGCTACCCAATCAGATTCTAATAAAACAATGCTTGAAGAACTGAGAAAAGCCTGTCCCAGTAAAACCGATTCCGGAAAACAAAATTCGTCCATAAATATGTCTTTCCTGGATGAAATAGAGAAAGTTATTGGATCTGCGGAAGTTGTGTGCAGTGCAACACTAAGTAAACTAACTGATATTAGTTCTTCTGTTGCTGTTACCGAGGAAGCAAGTGCTAGGATTGACAAACTCAACAATTCTGCTAGAGTTGCAATCGAGAAAACTGACAGAAATGTCGACTCAATGGGGAGCTACTTTGAGCAGTTGTTCCAGACGCTCATTGATAACTATGAGCCTCGACTTTTCTCTCTAGAACAGCAACACAAGGACAAGCCTGTGGAGCGTCAGCAGAACTTCAGTTGTTCCCGAGCTTCTTACGCTGACACTGCAAGCGCGAGTAAGAATTCTAGAGAATATGATGCCAATTTCTCTGCAAATTCCATTCCTGTTTCAATGGAATATGATACGTCTTACCAACTCGGCTCCCCGATTCATTCTAGCTCAGCCATTGCCGGTCGGAGTCATGACAATCATTTCCAGGATACAGAATATCCACCAGACACAAAGAGTCTTTATGTAGGTGGTGTTGGACCCTACGATAACCAGAATATGATCCGCAAATACCTTGTGAATCGTGGGATAACCCCATCTTATGTGAAAGTCATGGCATCTAAAACAGTTCCGGATGGTAAATCAGCCAGAATCACTATACCAACGGAGTCATGTTCTCTTATTGCTTCTTCCAATTTCTGGCCTCCAGGTGTATATAGTCGCCCGTGGAGAGGCTCAACTGCCAAACCAAAAGACTCGTTCTACATTCATCATGGATGAACAACATAACATAAATTGTGAAACAATTGTATATACCCCTCTTAACTTAATTTCGTGGAATGCAACCGGTATCCAATCCAGCGCTTCATATCTTACTTCACTGTTAAATGATCAAGTATATGACGTGGTTGGAATTTCTGAACATTGGCTAGATCCAAACACTTTGACATTTCTAGATACGATCCACCCAAATTACACAAGTATATCTAAGTGTGGCAGAGTCATTGTAACGAAAACGGGTGGCAGCTACTGTCGGGATGGAGTAGCGTTTCTCATAAATAAATCTAAGTCCCAGAATACCTCAACAGTCAGCGTGGATAATGAACGAATCATTGGGATTCGACTTAGACTTGAATACAACCAGTTCTTATTTATCTTCCAAGTGTATTTTCCTGGTACTAATCACCCAGACGAATTATACGCACAATGTCTGTCAGATATGACCGATCTAATTAATGTATTCTCGTCTCATGGCTCAATCGTTCTAATGGGTGATTTTAATGCCCATCTCGATAAATCAAACGCTCCTCCCACTAGCCTGGGCTCAAAGCGATCCTCCAGATCGGCTGGGCTTAAACATTTCTTAAGTCAACATCAGATGATATCTCTGATGGTGTTACCCACTTGCAAAGGCCCAACTGTGTCATACGTACCTTATTCAGATGATTCATCATCTTCTCTTCTAGATCACATTATCATACATGAATGTAGAGTAGATCTTATATCTAATAACGAGATATTAGATGACAGTGCTACCAACACATCGAATCATCGACCAGTGAGATGCAACACTCTCATTCCCTCTCTTACGAACAATAACTCCAAAAGCGACAATCGAAAAACAATAAATTGGCAAAAGCTTGATGTTGAATTATATAAAAGCTATGTATTAGATAGTATCGCAAATATACCAAGCGCACTCAGTAACAAGAGTGAAGTGGATGCAGCTTACACAAGCCTAGTTAGCGCTATGTTGTCTGCTGCTCAAATGGCAAGTCCCACACCTCACAGTCGACAAAATTCCAAACCATATTGGGGCCGTGACATTAGAAGAATAGCCGGCTCGTTACCCCCACATCTAAAAATAGAATTTGTGGGTCTAAAATTGGTTGTACTAAAATATTCCCAAAATATCAAAACCCAAAAAAAAAATTCAAAACTTCCAAAATTTATTTTTTCCAAAAAATTTCAAAAACCCAAAACTTCCAAAAAATTTCAAAACCCCAAAATTTCAAAAAAAGAAAAAATTTCAAAACCCTCAAAATTATTTCTCTAAAAAAACAGTTTAAATAAAAAATTTATAACGAGTTTTCGGTTTCTGATAATCTCGATATTAAAAAATGTCGAATGTTAAATTATTTGCGCGTAATATCTTTCGTTATTTTTTTTGTTCAAATATTTTTCATGAAATTATTAATCGATGTTTAGAAATAGCTTTATTGGACATTGTGACCATCGGTATGAATGCATACATTCCAGTGTTTATCGGACGCAGTTCATACATATATAATTGTCATACCTGAAAATAGACACCATTACTCTTACATAAATAATAAAGAGCGTTTATTCTTTACACTCTCTATCCCAGATGAAGTTATTGAGTATATGACAGGTGTGTATTATCGTGAATTATTGGAAGTATTGAGATGTACTATCTTGAATCACGAGCGGACAACCCCCAGAATGAACTGTCATATTCGATGGAACATATTATGTACACGTGATCACACACGACATTGTGGGTAACAATGTGTCTTTCACACCTTGCTTTACCAAATGAATTCTATTATATTCCCGTTCACAATTATATGCCATTCAGAAAACATATCGATTTAATGTCTGAGCAGAATTAGTTGTTTAACGGGTTAGTATCAATTAAGGTTGATAAACTGTGTCATTGTTAGCATTAACACGATAATTAGTTATCCAAAACATGCATACATATTACGTCCAGGTCGTGAGACACTCAATTATAGAAATTGCTTCGGTGTCATTGTTATAACAACATTACGTAATAACCACTTATCACTCCATTCACACTTACGCTTTGGACATTTTATCAGTTTATCACGTGATCACTAAATGTGGCAATCGGGTATCCACCGATGCCTGCAATATATTATTTATAATAATTGGACTCATTGATCTCACGTGAATAATACTCTTAGTTGTTCCAATAAAATAGTTATCAAATTCGATCACCAATAGATTTGACTGTGGAATGTAATGACCTTTAACTTATTTATCGATCTAAAGGGACACTCATTATGAATGAATGTTAACAATACAAGCGCACGAATGAAGAGCGTTGAACATATACGAAATTACTACACGAATGAATTGAACCTTGAAATTTATATTTCACATCTTACCAACAACAGCTACAGACATAATCATAGTATTATACTGTCTTGCATGTACACACGCTATGACATCATTAAAGGCGGACAATCCACTCACGGTGTGACAACAGATACGAACATAGGCATAGTGTTATACAGTCTTCTATGTACCCACGCTATGACACCATTAACGTACAATGGATGTTAGGTCTATGACTCTTGAGTATGCACCAATCAATGAGCAAATGAGCAAAAAAATGAGCAAATGAGCAAAAAAATGAGCAAATGAGCAAGAAAATGAGCAAATGAGCAAGAAAATGAGCAAATGAGCAAGAAAATGAGCAAATGAGCAATAAAAATGAGCAAATGAGCAAAAAAATGAGTAAATGAGCAAGAAAATGAGCAAATGAGCAAGAAAATGAGCAAATGAGCAAGAAAATGAGCAAATGAGCAAATGAGCAAGAAAATGAGCAAAAAAATGAGCAAATGAGCAAAAAATGAGCAAATGAGCAAAAAAATGAGCAAATGAGCAAGAAAATGAGTAAATGAGCAAGAAAATGAGCAAATGAGCAATAAAAATGAGCAAATGAGCAAAAAAATGAGCAAATGAGCAAAAAAATGAGCAAATGAGCAATACAAATGAGCAAATGAGCAAAAAAATGAGCAAATGAACAAAAAATTTAGCAAATGAGCAAAAAAATGTAATTCTGCTGTGGTTAAGCAGTCCATTATTTAGGGCATACCTGTATGTAGGCCTATCAGTGGATGAATAGTCTGCCGGAGAAGTACTGTGTAGACAGGTCTTGTCGGTAAGAGAGTCAGACGAGAAGTGAAGACTCGGCTATTAAAACATAGTAATGCGATAGCGAACATCAAACGAGTCTGCGCACGCATATCTGTCAAAAGGATACAATAGCAGTCATTGGTCAATTTATCCCCGGTGTCAGCTCAGTACCCAATCGGGACGAAGCCGAAGGTCAACTCATTTTTTTTTGCTCATTATAGTACGTCACTTGGACATTTTATCAGTTTATCACGTGATCACTAAATGTGGCAATCGGGTATCCACCGATGCCTGCAATTTATTATTTATAATAATTGGACTCATTGATCTCACGTAAATAATACTCTTAGTTGTTCCAATAAAATAGTTATCAAATTCGATCACCAATAGATTTGACTGTGGAATATAATGACCTTTAACTTATTTATCGATCTATGTTAGAACATGGTCTTAACAAAAAACTTGACCATAACAAAAATTACCTTACATTTATGCATGAATCTAATTAGACCATACGTAAATATTGTCAGCTTATCGTCTGATGAGCAAATCCGATGTTTATCAAAAATAGTACAACTTCCAGTTGGTAATTACTCTTACGAATGAAGAGCGTTGAACATATACGAAATTACTACACGAATGAACTGAAATTTATATTTTCACATCTTACCAACAACAGATATAGACATAGTCATAGTGTTATACTATCTTACATGTACCCATGCTATGACATCATTCGAAGGGGCAATACACTCAAGGAGTTAAAGTGACACGAAACAAGGGACGTGATGTAATATTGGTGTTTGAATCTTAAAGGAACACAAGACACTCTAAAGGGACACTCATTATGAATGAATGTTAACAATACAAGCGCACGAATGAAGAGCGTTCAACATATACAAAATTACTACACGAATGAATTGAACCTTGAAATTTATATTTCACATCTTACCAACAACAGCTACAGGCATTATCATAGGGTTATACTGTCTTGCATATACACACGCTATGACATCATTAAAGGCGGACAATCCACTCACGGTGTGACAACAGATACAGACATAGGCATAGTGTTATACAGTCTTCTATGTACCAATGCTATGACATAATTAAAGGGGGATAATACACGCACGGTGTGGAATGTTAAAGTGACACGTGGTAAGGGACGTGATGTAATATTGGTGAAACCCCCTCCCCAACTTATAGATATATAACGAAGACGAGAATAACATGTTGATGAAGTTTATTGAAATTTAATCATTGTCTGAATCTTCGACCGTTAGATTTACTTCTAAGAGTTTCTTGAATTTTCTCATCGCTTCATCTGCAGCCCATTCATTATTATATCCGTGTTTGGTCAGTTTGACCATTTTCTTCATGATCATGGTATGTATGCGTGATGTTTTCAATCGATACTGGTATTCTATTAATCGTCTATAACTTTTGAGAAACAGAGCAAACTCTGTGTCGATGGTATCCTCTTTTCCCGACATGCTCTCATCTCCCGAAATGCTCTCTTCTTCTTTCACATCATTGGTGACGCGTTTCATCATACTTTTGAATGTGTCCATCTCGTTGACACATCGCGCAGCTTTCTTAAGACCGAATACCGTTCTACTACCGACGACATTACCATCTTCTGAATCTGATAGCGTTCCCCGTTCATCTTCATCTGAATCTAGAACCGCTTCGTCAGATTCATCGGTATCTTCTCCGAAGAGAGTTGGTTTTGTCTCGGACATAACTCCGTGTTTAATCTGTTTATGTCTTTGTAGATTGTAGTTCGTCGATAAAATAATGCCACATAAATCACACCTGTGCATTATCGCGAATTATTGGAAGAACCATCACTCTTATACGTAGCGATAAAAAGAGAGAATAAGGTGTGGTATACAACCGTCGCGCTAAGAGTACGTTCGTCCCGGGGCTAGGGTATAGATATTTGACCGCCGGTGATTCAATTAATGCCAATTTATCAGTATGGTACTCTATGTATTCATTCATGATTTGGCTAATCGTATGACACTGGTCTTTCCATTTTCTTCTTATTATTAGACAAACCTCCAACAGACACTCTCTTGCTGGTTTGTTTGGACGCTTTACGTGTGTTTGTCAACTTATTTGCTGCAACTTCGGCCTTAGCCATTTCAATCGCTTGAGCGATGGGTGTCACCACGTTAATATGTGGTTTTAGAACGTCTTCTTCACTATCACTAGTTTTAGTTCTGTCAATAAAGTATCGACCCTGATTATCTGGTATTAACTTCCCATCAACCATATCTCTGAAATGTTTTCTCCACATTTCAAGATCTGCTGGTTGTTGTTGTTGTTGTTGTTGTTGTTGTAGCGGAGGTAGCATCACCAAATTAACCTCGGGGGACCTCATTCTGTCATCTAAAAATAGAATCTGTGGGTCTAAAATTGGTTGTACTAAAATATTCCCAAAAACCCAAAACTTCAAAAATTTCAAAAAACTTCAAAAATTTCAAAAAACTTCAAAAATTTCAAAAACTTCAAAAATTTCAAAAATTTCAAAAACTTCAAAAATTTCAAAAAACTTCCAAAATTTCAAAAACTTCAAAAATAAGACCCCGGCGGCATTGCGGTATTTTACTGCGGGGATCCGCCGGCGGCGGACCCCGGCGGCGGCGGCGGCGGCGACACCGCCGCCGCAGTAAAATACCGCAATGCCGCCGCCGCCGCCGCCGCCGGGGTCTTATTTTTGAAGTTTTTGAAATTTTTGAAGTTTTTTGAAATTTTTGAAGTTTTTGAAATTTTTGAAATTTTTGAAGTTTTTGAAATTTTTGAAGTTTTTTGAAATTTTTGAAGTTTTTTGAAATTTTTGAAGTTTTGGGTTTTTGGGAATATTTTAGTACAACCAATTTTAGACCCAAAGATTCTATTTTTAGATGACAGAATGAGGTCCCCCGAGGGTAATTTGGTGATGCTACCTCCGCTACAACAACAACAACAACAACAACAACAACAACAACAACAACAACAACAACAACCAGCAGATCTTGAAATGTGGAGAAAACATTTCAGAGATATGGTTGATGGGAAGTTAATACCAGATAATCAGGGTCGATACTTTATTGACAGAACTAAAACTAGTGATAGTGAAGAAGACGTTCTAAAACCACATATTAACGTGGTGACACCCATCGCTCAAGCGATTGAAATGGCTAAGGCCGAAGTTGCAGCAAATAAGTTGACAAACACACGTAAAGCGTCCAAACAAACCAGCAAGAGAGTGTCTGTTGGAGGTTTGTCTAATAATAAGAAGAAAATGGAAAGACCAGTGTTATACGATTAGCCAAATCATGAATGAATACATAGAGTACCATACTGATAAATTGGCATTAATTGAATCACCGGCGGTCAAATATCTATACCCTAGCCCCGGGACGAACGTACTCTTAGCGCGACGGTTGTATACCACACCTTATTCTCTCTTTTTATCGCTACTTATAAGAGTGATGGTTCTTCCAATAATTCGCGATAATGCACGGGTGTGATTTATGTGGCATTATTTTATCGACGAACTACAATCTACAAAGACATAAACAGATTAAACACGGAGTTATGTCCGAGACAAAACCAACTCTCTTCGGAGAAGATACCGATGAATCTGACGAAGCGGTTCTAGATTCAGATGAAGATGAACGGGGAACGCTATCAGATTCAGAAGATGGTAATGTCGTCGGTAGTAGAACGGTATTCGGTCTTAAGAAAGCTGCGCGATGTGTCAACGAGATGGACACATTCAAAAGTATGATGAAACGCGTCACCAATGATGTGAAAGAAGAAGAGAGCATTTCGGGAGATGAGAGCATGTCGGGAAAAGAGGATACCATCGACACAGAGTTTGCTCTGTTTCTCAAAAGTTATAGACGATTAATAGAATACCAGTATCGATTGAAAACATCACGCATACATACCATGATCATGAAGAAAATGGTCAAACTGACCAAACACGGATATAATAATGAATGGGCTGCAGATGAAGCGATGAGAAAATTCAAGAAACTCTTAGAAGTAAATCTAACGGTCGAAGATTCAGACAATGATTAAATTTCAATAAACTTCATCAACATGTTATTCTCGTCTTCGTTATATATCTATAAGTTGGGGAGGGGGTTTCACCAATATTACATCACGTCCCTTACCACGTGTCACTTTAACATTCCACACCGTGCGTGTATTATCCCCCTTTAATTTGTCATAGCATTGGTACATAGAAGACTGTATAACACTATGCCTATGTCTGTATCTGTTGTCACACCGTGAGTGGATTGTCCGCCTTTAATGATGTCATAGCGTGTGTATATGCAAGACAGTATAACCCTATGATAATGCCTGTAGCTGTTGTTGGTAAGATGTGAAATATAAATTTCAAGGTTCAATTCATTCATGTAGTAATTTTGTATATGTTCAACGCTCTTCATTCGTGCGCTTGTATTGTTAACATTCATTCATAATGAGTGTCCCTTTAGAGTGTCTTGTGTTCCTTTAAGATTCAAACACCAATATTACATCACGTCCCTTGTTTCGTGTCACTTTAACTCCTTGAGTGTATTGCCCCTTCGAATGATGTCATAGCATGGGTACATGTAAGATAGTATAACACTATGACTATGTCTATATCTGTTGGTAAGATGTGAAAATATAAATTTCAGTTCATTCGTGTAGTAATTTCGTATATGTTCAACGCTCTTCATTCGTAAGAGTAATTACCAACTGGAAGTTGTACTATTTTTGATAAACATCGGATTTGCTCATCAGACGATAAGCTGACAATATTTACGTATTGTCTAATTAGATTCATGCATAAATGTAAGGTAATTTTTGTTATGGTCAAGTTTTTTGTTAAGACCATGTTCTAACATAGATCGATAAATAAGTTAAAGGTCATTATATTCCACAGTCAAATCTATTGGTGATCGAATTTGATAACTATTTTATTGGAACAACTAAGAGTATTATTTACGTGAGATCAATGAGTCCAATTATTATAAATAATAAATTGCAGGCATCGGTGGATACCCGATTGCCACATTTAGTGATCACGTGATAAACTGATAAAATGTCCAAGTGACGTACTATAATGAGCAAAAAAAAATGAGTTGACCTTCGGCTTCGTCCCGATTGGGTACAGAGCTGACACCGGGGATAAATTGACCAATGACTGCTATTGTATCCTTTTGACAGATATGCGTGCGCAGACTCGTTTGATGTTCGCTATCGCATTACTATGTTTTAATAGCCGAGCCTTCACTTCTCGTCTGACTCTCTTACCGACAAGACCTGTCTACACAGTACTTCTCCGGCAGACTATTCATCCACTGATAGGCCTACATACAGGTATGCCCTAAATAATGGACTGCTTAACCACAGCAGAATTACATTTTTTTGCTCATTTGCTCATTTTTTTGCTCATTTGCTCATTTTTATTGCTCATTTGCTCATTTTTTTGCTCATTTGCTCATTTTTTTGCTCATTTGCTCATTTTTATTGCTCATTTGCTCATTTTTTTGCTCATTTGCTCATTTTTATTGCTCATTTGCTCATTTTTTTTTGCTCATTTGCTCATTTTTTTGCTCATTTGCTCATTTTTATTGCTCATTTGCTCATTTTCTTGCTCATTTACTCATTTTCTTGCTCATTTGCTCATTTTTTTGCTCATTTGCCCATTTTTTTGCTCATTTGCTCATTTTTTTGCTCATTTTCTTGCTCATTTGCTCACTTGCTCATTTTCTTGCTCATTTGCTCATTTTCTTGCTCATTTGCTCATTTTCTTGCTCATTTGCTCATTTTTTTGCCCATTTGCTCATTTTTATTGCTAATTTGCTCATTTTCTTGCTCATTTGCTCATTTTCTTGCTCATTTGCTCATTTTCTTGCTCATTTGCTCATTTGTTTGCTCATTTGCTCATTTTTTTGCTCATTTGCTCATTGATTGGTGCATACTCAAGAGTCATAGACCTAACATCCAATGTACGTTAATGGTGTCATAGCGTGGGTACATAGAAGACTGTATAACACTATGCCTATGTCCGTATCTGTTGTCACACCGTGAGTGGATTGTCCGCCTTTAATGATGTCATAGCGTGTGTACATGCAAGACAGTATAATACTATGATTATGTCTGTAGCTGTTGTTGGTAAGATGTGAAATATAAATTTCAAGGTTCAATTCATTCGTGTAGTAATTTCGTATATGTTCAACGCTCTTCATTCGTGCGCTTGTATTGTTAACATTCATTCTTAATGAGTGTCCCTTTAGATCGATAAATAAGTTAAAGGTCATTACATTCCACAGTCAAATCTATTGGTGATCGAATTTGATAACTATTTTATTGGAACAACTAAGAGTATTATTCACGAGAGATCAATGAGTCCAATTATTATAAATAATATATTGCAGGCATCGGTGGATACCCGATTGCCACATTTAGTGATCACGTGATAAACTGATAAAATGTCCAAAGCGTAAGTGTGAATGGAGTGATAAGTGGTTATTACGTAATGTTGTTATAACAATGACACCGAAGCAATTTCTATAATTGAGTGTCTCACGACCTGGACGTAATATGTATGCATGTTTTGGATAACTAATTATCGTGTTAATGCTAACAATGACACAGTTTATCAACCTTAATTGATACTAACCCGTTAAACAACTAATTCTGCTCAGACATTAAATCGATATGTTTTCTGAATGGCATATAATTGTGAACGGGAATATAATAGAATTCATTTGGTAAAGCAAGGTGTGAAAGACACATTGTTACCCACAATGTCGTGTGTGATCACGTGTACATAATATGTTCCATCGAATATGACAGTTCATTCTGGGGGTTGTCCGCTCGTGATTCAAGATAGTACATCTCAATACTTCCAATAATTCACGATAATACACACCTGTCATATACTCAATAACTTCATCTGGGATAGAGAGTGTAAAGAATAAACGCTCTTTATTATTTATGTAAGAGTAATGGTGTCTATTTTCAGGTATGACAATTATATATGTATGAACTGCGTCCGATAAACACTGGAATGTATGCATTCATACCGATGGTCACAATGTCCAATAAAGCTATTTCTAAACATCGATTAATAATTTCATGAAAAATATTTGAACAAAAAAAATAACGAAAGATATTACGCGCAAATAATTTAACATTCGACATTTTTTAATATCGAGATTATCAGAAACCGAAAACTCGTTATAAATTTTTTATTTAAACTGTTTTTTTAGAGAAATAATTTTGAGGGTTTTGAAATTTTTTCTTTTTTTGAAATTTTGGGGTTTTGAAATTTTTTGGAAGTTTTGGGTTTTTGAAATGTTTTGGAAAAAATAAATTTTGGAAGTTTTGAATTTTTTTTTGGGGTTTTGATATTTTGGGAATATTTTAGTACAACCAATTTT
Organism: Siphonodentalium dalli; assembly: GCA_032622095.1. Classification (NCBI taxonomy): domain Eukaryota; kingdom Metazoa; phylum Mollusca; class Scaphopoda; order Gadilida; family Siphonodentaliidae; genus Siphonodentalium; species Siphonodentalium dalli. Next base: position 100,190,069 of record CP136065.1, read on the forward strand.
AGACCCACAAATTCTATTTTTAGATGTGGGGGTAACGAGCCGGCTATTCTTCTGACATTCAACACTTACATAAAGCTATGATAACACATAGGAAAATGTGGATTACTTCAGGGCGGCCCACAGATTTTAACAACGTAATTTATCGGGCCTATAGAGACCAAAAACGTTTCTTCCGAAGAGCCCATCGCTTAGCTGTAAAATCATATTTCAAGGACTCTATTTATAAAATAGAACGTCAAGCAGTTTCCGATCACAAAGGCTTCTGGAAATCCGTCCGTCCTAAAACTGGAAGCAGTGTGCGCCCAGGAACGGAAATGCTATTTAATGGCATTATGTATCGAGATCCTCTGGACATTGCTTTAGGATGGCAAAACTATTTTGCAGAACTTTATAAATCTTCAACCCATAAAGATAAGGAGTTTGAGTTATTTGTCAAATCGAAAATAGAAGAATTTCTCGATTCCGATCAATTAAATGAAGGAACTAATGATCTCACAGGGTCTGTCTCACTGGTCGAGATTAATAAAGCAATTGGAAATCTAAAACTAAACAAAGCAGGGGGAATTGACAACTTGTCGAATGAACACATTATAAATGCACCATTGAATGTTCGCACTGCTTTATGTTTGTTATTTTCAACCATGTTTAAGCTTGCTCACATCCCATCTGATATGAAGAAAGGTCTTGTTTTGCCAATATACAAAGGAGATCCGAAACCTATTCAAAACCCAGACAGCTACCGGGCAATCACGCTCCTTCCTGTATTATATAAGATTTATGAGAATATAATTCTTCAAAGACTTAAGGAGAGCCATAATTTCAAACATTTTCCGAGTAGCCTACAAAATGGATTCCAGAAAGGAGTTGGTTGCTCGGTAACTGCCTTCGAACTTCAAGAAGGCATAGCCTATGCCAAATCGAATGGGTCTCGCTTATTCACAGCTTTTCTTGATTCGAAAAAAGCATTTGACTGTGTATGGCACGAGGGCCTAATTTACAAATTGCATGAGATGGGAATAAATGGTAACTTGTTCCAATTATTTATTGACATGTACTCAAATGTGGAGAGCTATATATTGTACGAAGGAATTATAACACATTCAATCAAAATGGAGCAAGGTACCAGACAAGGAGGTGTTTTATCTCCCTTCCTGTACCTTATTTTTATTGATGACCTTGTTAAGTCATTGTCTGACTCACCTCATGGTTTGCATATCAGCACGCTGACATGCTCGTGTCCGACCACTGCAGACGATATCACGATAACATCACTGACAGAGCACGGTCTGCGAAAACTCATTGACATATGCTACAACTACAGTTTAAAGTGGAGGTTCCAATTTTCTCACGAAAAAAGTAAGATCGTTATCTTCAACACCTCTCGCAAACCAGCAGCGCTCACAACAGATAAATCATTTGTAATGGGACCCTGTGCAATATCTGAATCCGATCAGGTAGCGCATCTGGGCATACTCCAGGATTCTAGAAGTTCCCATATCCCGAACATTGATCACGCTTCTCAAATGCTACGCAAATGCTTCTTTGCCGCTTGTCGCGCCCCGGTTTCGAAAGATTTCACTCCTCTGACAAACCTTAAACTGTTTAGTCAGGTAGCTATTCCTAAAGCTCTGTATGGTTGCGAGATGTGGTGGAGCCTTTCATCTACGAATTACCTTAGCTTAGAACGAGCATATCGCATGTGCATTAAAAACATGCAACTTATCTCTCAGAGAAGTAGTACAATTCTTTCTCTCTCCTTGCTTGGTGTCTTGCCAATTCAGTATGAACTAGAGAGGAGAAAACTCTTGTTTCTGGGGTCGCTCATCAACTTGCCATACGGTCATAGACAAGCCTTAGAAATATTTTTGTTCAATCTCCATGCGATGTTGTTATATGCCCGTCCACCCACGGGTTTTCTTGCGGAGATTACAAACGTTCTTAAAGAATATGACCTATATGATCACCTCTTACACTTTGCAACTACAGGGTCTTTTCCGACTATATTAATGTGGAAAATTACTATAAAGGAACGCCTCACTGCTGACTATTGTCGTGAAACTAGTTATTATGCACAAGGGGATATGCTATTCTTCTTTAAGGTCAAGCCTGATCCAATTTCCATTTGGAAACTCTGGGTTACATGTCGAGACGAACCAGCCTTTTTCGCCAACTGTGTTATCATGGCACGCACTCTGAACAGAACGACATATGATAATGCTTCTGTATGTTATCATTGCAAACTAAATTATTCGAATCAATTGTTTCATATGTATAGTAAATGCTCGTCTGAATTCGCTTTGATAACGCGGAACACATTCTGGTACTCCATAATTGATCGATTTGGAATACATGCGTTCAACTTCTTGGAAGCAATGTCAGAAGAAACACTCTTAGCCTATTTCTTCGGTGGATGCATCAGCGCAGAAATTCACCTCATCTGCGACGAGAAGCAGCTATTCGGACAATGCGTCCGCTTCATTTGCGAATTATGCGCGGTCTGAGCAATACATGGATGTCTTAACATCTTGTCTTGCAGTAATTATTTCAGCAATAAATTTATAATTATTATTATGTGAACTATTCTTCGGTCTTTGATATGGTGACTCTAAAGTCATCCGACCTCCTGGTGTCTCATTTGGTATTTGAGGAATTAAGTCATGTTAAATTATATTGTGTATGTATGTCAACAGTTTATTTGTGTATGTATATATTGTATCATATTGTCTCCATGTTTGGAGGAATAAACATCTCTCTCTCTCTCTCTGACTGCCGGCCTTTGCAAATTCGAAGGAGAATTTAATGGGCTTCATCAATGTGTGTAAAGTTAACAAAAGCGGTTCTCAGTGTTTCTGGACAGGTAACCTAATGGGGGATGAGTTGACATTAAGCGCTGCTGTAACGTGCAGGCAGACTCGAATGGGGGGGGGGGCATCACTGGCGAGCCCATATATCATGTCATGTCATTTGCACGAAGATGGGAGAGGCACGAACCTACATGCCACGTCAGCTGAAGAAATTGAGATTTCTGTAGATTTAGTAGTCTTCACAGTGTATTCCGGTTCACTTTTAGAGAACAATATTACAGTTTTAGACGCTAGATTTGCAAACACATATAATTTATTGCCCGAAAATTACCCTCAGAATTCAAGGCGACTACACTCCACCATCTCGAGCAGGACACATCCCCAGTAATGGTCACACATAATTATGTAGTTTACCCAGGTTTACCCCATAACTTTCTTCCATGTCTCTCTGTCTGTGTTCTATAGAAATTCACGGGGGACCATGTAGACGGCACCAAAGGGGTTTCACAGCGGTAACTTTTTCCGAGAAAGATAATGGTCCGGATTGGATTTGTCTAAACTGACGCTATTGTTGTCAGGGCAGAAAAGGGAGGAGGGGGCAGAACAACTTTTATCGCCGAAATCCACCAAAGTTATGCATAATGATCTCCATGGTATGATGAATCTAATGGTGTGGTTTAAAGATGTCAAAACTGGCGCCGTTCGAGTCGGGGGTGCACGGAAGGGGAGAGGGGCACAAAAACTGACATTTTGAGCACCGATTTCCACCGAATTGATACACGTTCTTCTCCATGACACGAGGAATTTAATCGTGTGATTTAAAGACGCCAACTTGGTGCCGTTTGGGTGAGAGATAGGAGGGGGCACTAAATTTGATAAGAATTTGTTTAGTCGCGGATTACCACCAAACTTATAAATAATAATCTCCGTGATATCAGGAGTCTAATTGTGTCGTTTAGCGATGTCAAAAGTTCGAGTCAGTGTGCACGGACGGAGAGAGGGACACAAACAATTGATAACAACTATAGTTAGCGCCGATTTCCACCAAATTGTTACATATTCATCTTCGTGATACGAGGAATCTAATCGTGTGGTTTAAATACGCCAAATTGGTGCCGTTTGGATGAGATGGGGGCACCAAATTTGATACGAAGTTAGTTAGTCGCCGATTTCCACCAATTTTATATATCTGTGCCACTAAATATATAATGAGAGGCCAGTAATCGTGTTTATGGATGCTGTGCGGGGAAATAGCTTTTCATAGTATACTGTATAAAAGGTTACTATATATACGTGTTTGTCGATTGTCTTCGGGTGAACTGTTATAGGGTGAATTGCTTACAGGAGTCTTGAAGATGGAGTGAACATTGGGAGATAAGAAATTATTTGATGTACTGGGTGCACCGTCACACATCACTGCGCGGGTAGAACGTGGATCCAGCACTGAAGACACCACTATAATTGTGGTCGATAAGTGGTGGGGATGATACAGTCTGGGTGAACGTCGACTCTATATTTGAAATATAGAGTCTGGAGCTAATGTCACCAAAATCATTTTTATTCAGCGAAGAGCTTCCCCAAAATGACGTCACGGATTTTTAAAAATACATCGATGATTGACAGGTGTCCCCACGTGTTATTTGTTGTGCTTCGTAATAACAAGGCCTGTGTCGCGACATAAACTTACAGAAGATAATATTTGTCGTGTGTGCGACTATTCTTTTTCGGGAGATGAACTCGCTGCATCAACGGGAAAGCTGCATCCGAGAGCAAAAAATAAGGTCGTCATCAAAAATGATGCTTTAGAACTATTTAAAAGCATAAAATTAAGTCATTTCCTCGGTGTTTAACTTTCAGATGACTTTTTTAGTTTTACGACAAATAATTTGATTTGCAAACCATGTTACAATAAAGTAAATCAAATACACGGACATGAGTGAGTTCTATTTATATTTATAGGGGGGCCAAGTTGGTACCATACGCATGCCTATCTATCAGGTCCAGCACATCCTTCAAATTAATCGGAATCGTACCGAATATATAATTTCGAAGCCATTTTTTCTGTCTGTTGTATTTGCAAGCGCCGCTCTGTTACTATATTTAGAAGTGACACTATGGGAGTCTCCGCCCACTAACACTTGTTTATTAACCCATACGGTTTCATTGGACGGAAAATAATTTACGCAATAAATCAGATTACGGAATCCCGAGGACTTGGAAATGAGATAGCGATGTTATCCGTCAGACCTAATATTCAATGTTGTAATGAATATTTAGGTATGAGTTTACTCAGACTGGGGATGATACTGGTTAGAATGGATTAAAAGTAAACTGCGATCAATTGTACGATTCTGCAAAAGTAGTTTGCTACCATTCGCTTGCGATCGAAGAAATCATAAAGAATATCACGACGACTTGAGTGATCTTCTAAAATTATGTCATTGCTCAGAACACACATCATGAGCGTTAAAATCGCACATAACAATGACAAGCCCATGCAGAGATAACGTCATGGAGATAACATCTTCTATTGCTCGGTGATACATTCTTTTTACACATCATCTTTATGATTCGTGCTATATGTATGTAAACCTGTTTAACATTAAAAACCCATTTAATTTTCAGTCACCGATTATTTTTGTATAGTGCCAGAGAAATACGGTTTAATAAAAATCTATGACATAAACTATGATTAAAATACTATAACGCATCACCATTTGGAACGTCTGTATCTCAGAAGGTGTCCATAGAGTAATAGGAAATAGCTGAAATACAGAAATTGCCCCCGTTTCGCTCCCATAGTGCAACATAATTCAAACTAAGACATAGAGTTGTCCCCCTTCACATGTTATTACACCGGATAAGTGGATAATACAATGTTTTGGAGCTTCCTCTTTCAAATGGTATATGCTATGGCATATAATTTATAAAACGTGATCCGGGGTTTCGAAAACTAAGTGGATCTTTGACACAATGAGTGGCATTAAGTTTTAGTATGGTGCCATTTAGCATATTGTTCTCAATATTGACCACCGAAAACTTTTGTAAATTGATTTGTGCATGATGATTGCTGCACTGTGTGAATTTACTTCGTTCGTGTGGTGACAGTTCTGCCAGGTTTAGACATTTTATACTCCATTTGATTGTACTTTTTCGGGGGGCAATTTCATGTCCGCGTGCGATATGTTACGCCCTCTGGTCAAAATTTAGCTTTGAATAATTATGTCACATGATTCATTTGTAGGCATTATAATTAAGGACGACTGACTGAGTTCCACAGATAGAGCTCGATACGTACATGTATCATTCTTATGAATGATGGGATCAGATTGCGTCATAACAAGTAGTCACCAAACTTTTGAGCAATCTTCCTCATTTGAGGATCTGCGTCCGAGAAAGAATTTCCGGGTTCCGTGTTCTGAATTGTAGTTTTATACGTCCTTTTAAAATAGCGTAACTGACGATAAGATAACATATTATTACTTCAAAAATGTCGTATATTTTATACGACATTTCTGAACAAAGGATAGTGCCCAACCAGGGATACGATTTTTCATCACATGACTTAAAAGCTCATTTCTCATTGGATTAGAGCAGGGATAAGAATTTTTCTGGTGTAATCGACCGCACAGATTACGAATTTGCAATAAAAGATTTTCGCGCTAAAATGAGATTTTATCGGTTTTACGACATCTTTGAAGCGAACTGACGAAATGCTGCTTGAACTACCGAAGTTATAACTGTCCTGAATAAAATGCTATTTATTTAAGTTTTCTTTAAAGGTACACAATCTGACTCGATGGTCCCAGTATGATCAGATTCGAACAACAACAACAACAACAACAACATTTCTTCAAAAGACGCTTTAGTTATCAGAATCTATTAATTACCCGAAAATAATGCTAACAGCCGTCAACTCTAATATGTTTTATCTATCAACATTTCGTTCAACGTAATTTGGTATCGAGAGTATGTTGGTCAGTTCGTCGAATATTTGCTAGGCCGCCAAATATTCAAGGTGGTGACAAATAACAGATTTGAAAAAATCGATATATGATAACTCTGATCTTTTGTGGGTGGGTTCCTCGACTCGAATCAAATATTTTGACCCCCCCCCCAAGCCAAAGAAATAGTAATTTAGGAGATTTAATTCAGATTATGTGTCTTTAAGCTTGCTATGTTTATATAAAAAAAATAACAATAAATATGAAGGCTTGAGATTATATAACTCATGCTTATTTTTGGATTTTGTTCTGTAAAACATGTTAAACGGACATGGCTCATTCGAGCGTCCAAATGTGTTCTACGTAATTTGGAAGGAGGTTGAAGATATGTTGACGAAATATTGATATACGGCTTCATATGCCCTGAAAATACTTTCCATGGTCACAGCCATTTTCCATCTGTTTTCAATTTATCGCTCAGAAGTGAAACAAACGCTCTTTATGTCTACCATATCAGGGATATACTAACACGGAACGCTCTTTTCTGTCAGCTAGATGCCGTGCACATGGATGTTGTTTGTTTTGCAATGGGACCCAAACACCCTGTTCATAGTTGTATTTGTCATGTCTTCAATGGGTTGTTCTGGGACATACTGCGAGTACAAAGGTAGTTCCAAGTATTTAACGACCTATTTCGATACCGGGTAAAATTCAAAAGCGAATATGGCTTTAACTAATCCTATTTATTTTATTTAAGAAACCATTCGGAATGTGTGCTCTTCCTCCAACTCCCGCTAAAGAGAAGAGGAACGGTCATCAATAACTTAAGATCTCCAACCAAAGTCAGAGATCCAAGTCCGCTTCGCGCCCAGCAGAGCACGCTACGACTCGTCATCGTGGTTTACGATCCAGTCAGTATTACCTGACGTATCGTCGATGCATACTATAGAAATGATCTTAACAGAAACATCGGCGAAGAGGCGATCAGTATTGAATAGAATAGAATAGTTTATTAACCAAAAATAATGGACCATTGAGGTATACATGCAAAGCATTTGATGTGACATTGCATGAGGATAAACAATTTACAAAACAAACAAACAACATGTAACCAATTCAGCAGTAACACACATACTTATTACTACTAAACATTTTACGTCATTGGTGCAGTGGTATGCTACATCAGCTAAACTGATATTGAATATATATACCAGTGGATGCATATATATATACCGGTGGATGCATATCCCCTACTGACTATATATAGCTGTTAAGTTAGTACTATGTGGTGTCTACCTAACACAACTGGGGCATGTTTCATGAAGCAAGGTCATAAGATTATCTTAAGATGGACTTAATCTAAGATCTAAGGTGGATCTTATGATGTAACTTTTCCGTTTCAAGAACGCGTTTCACAAAACAAGATTAACTCCTACTTAAGTAGTAAGTTAAGTTCCCGCTCATTTAGACTGGTTATCGACAATTTTCTACAGTCCGGAACAAAAAAATGTGGGCTTGTGCAATCTTTATGTACGGCATTGAGAGGTTATCGAGAAAGAGTCCGAGTTGACATTATTGTGTGACAGGGATGCTGGATAGCTGCTGGGGTGGGGTGGGCGAATCAGCGCATGTATATTTGTGTCTATATATAGTCAGTGGCCTTATATTCGCATATGGATCTTAGACTTGTATGAGTTCCACGATGTTAATTCGAACATGAGTACATCACAGGCTCTTAAAATGACGAGCTTTGCGTTTACTGACGAGTGGCGGTGTCAGAAATAAGACAATATAATTATATAGATCGATGCATGACTGCGACCATGCATTCACGACGAGTTAATCCACTGAGAGCAATGGTCAGGCGGCGATTTTTTTTATGTGAGCCGACATAACTAGTTTATTCTCGACCACCGCTCTCTACGTGTAGTAATACTCAAAATAAATCGGCGGTGTAATCAGGACACACATCGGTCATTTTTCGATTCAAAGGGAAATGAAAAATATTTGTTAGAGTAACTTTTTTATTATTTTTATGCAGATGTTTTATGCGGTTGTCATATACCATGGATATATATATAACTACGTTTTTCATTAGCACACTCGTATTAAGGGGTGTCATCGATCGTTACGGGTGTGTATATCATATATACAGTATCATGTACAACGGTCATCCCACCCCTGCAAAAAAAAAAAAATTACACAAATTTGGACAGCCTTGAAAATCACGACATATGGGAGTGGGCATAAACTCAATAAAAATTATATTCTCTATAGAAAATTGTCACTATTTCTAAAACATATTTTGATAAAGAGCGTTTGTGTTACCTTTCCTATATGACATATCTGCTTTGTAAACAGCCGACGGAAATTTGGAAAGAGGAAAGAATCAATGCATTAATTGATCTCATTTTACCCCATGTCCCCACACACATATTGAATAACATAGAGGATATTGTGAGCTTTGAGCTAGGCCATAATCCTTATCAAAAGTTTAATTCGTGGGTAATACAATTTTATAATATATATTATCTATAGGTCACATACACAGCTGATAATTGACTATATCCTACATTCGACGCGGCTCGGGGTGGCTAGTTGGTCTCTGTGGGGGGGGGGGGGGGTACATCGTGAAATTTCCAACTGCACCCACCCCTTAATTGAACCGGGCCAAACTTCCATGTTCGCGAAATGCCATGTCCACCCCATCCGTTGGATTTAAACTTTCCAATTGGTATCTCAAATATTCCAACAGTTCGAAATTTCTAACCTGACGCCTCTAAAGTTGGTGGTTTTCGGTTGCTGCTGTCTGACTAAAACAACACATTCCTTTACTAGTTAGAAATTCAAACAATTGAAACCTATATATAGTGTACGATTAAGGTTGTTGTCAGGCATGAAATTTCCAATTGCTAAACATTTTGACCAAAGTGTGTGTGTTGGGGGGGGGGGGGGTAGACAACACACAAACCCCATTCGCCACGTCCCTAATGATAAGCCTGTGATTTGAATTGTTTTTACCAAACTAACCCTATGGTTATACGGTGGGGGGGGGGGGGGTTGTCCTCTCCAAACTTTGGTTTTGGAAAGTTTGAGGTACCAGTTGGAATGTTTAAACCCAAAGAGAATTTGGTGTTGTTTAAGGGGGTGTAGTTGGACATTTCGAGGCGAACACCCCCTCTCACTCTGTGGCCACGACCCTGTATACCAGACGACGAATTGCCTACCCAGACAATGTACAGATATCTATGTAATTGCAAAATAACATAGGCCGCCATACTTGTGATCGATATGCCACTTATCACGTGGGTCTTAACTTTAAGATTATCTTATGACACCTCACGCAGTCTTAAAGTTAAGACCAAAGTTAAGACCTTGTTCGTGAAACGCACTTATGACTGAAGTTTGAACTTATGACCATCTTAAGTCCCAACTATGTCATAAGTTGCTTTCATGAAACAGGGCCCTGGATCCTACATATAGGATAGGTCCAATGTGTATCCAGAGCAAACGGGATCATGTTAAAAATCCTAATATGGCCAGATAGGGCAAGCAATTATAGGCAATTCGATAGAAAATCCAACTGAATATAAATTAAGAGTGTATTTAACAGCTTGCAAGACCCAACATCCATAAGTTGTAATGACTGAGTTACAATTATGAACAAGGCTTGGATTCAGCAACACGGGCGCCTTCCTGCGAGATGTACCACATGTAGATATCACGGACTTAATTACCCATTATTAATGGATAGTTGTATCTGAGATAACTCTGAGGTATTCCACAACAAGGGGCAGCAGACAAAACAACCGCCATTCATCGAACACCATAGAGCAATCCCAGATACAATAGAAGCTCATTGACCTATAATTGAGGTCAAAAATCAAGTAACTATTATTACTGGTGAGTGTAACAAGGCACGGAAACATGAGTAATATGCTCAACTTAATAGTTAATGACACATGTACTAGTAAATACCCCATGTTTAGCAGACTTATTTACGAGTATAGTGTTCTTTTGATGCAATATAGCATTATAAAGATCCTACACGTATCCAGAGCAGAAATGACATGTATTATAAATCATGGTACTAGGAGGTTAATGAATACCAATTAAATGGTACTACAGAGGTTAATGAAAACCCATTACGTCATGTTGAAAATAAGATGTTATAAATACTCCATTGAGGGCAGTAGGTTGCATTAAATTACAAGGTCGTCTAAAAGTGAAATACAACACAATACATTTCTGCAAAAGACACCATGGGTAGATACCATGGACTACATAACAAAATATGTGTATTACAATTGCTGCAAAATATATAATGGAGATAACATGTAGATCACGATGACCCATTAAGCTTCACTGATCAGCATGCTACGAGTACTCGTATCATTAAACGTGACATCTAACATCACTGACAAGAATTTTTTGAATAAATTTACTCAACTGAACAAATACATTTGGGTCTTCAGATGACATCAGCCAAATAAATTTATTATTTAGGTCTAACGTCGAGAAATTGTTAAATCTCTGACATATATATTATGCAAGCATGTCAAACCTCTCAGATTCATAACCTTTGAAGCTGGATATTTACATGTAAGCAAGAAATGAATTTCACCTTCTACTATATTTGCATTCCAGTTGAGGCAACTGGTGTGTTCCAAAGTATCAATTTGTATCAAAACCGAATGTGCATTTTTTTCAGAAATTATGTCTTTATAGATCATCGGTTAAAGAGGCTTTCCTCGGTCGTGGTAGAGCAGAATTGGGGACTCCCCAAATTTCACTTCCGTACAGCAATATTGGGGCTACAGTGTGATTAAAAAGATGTAAACTAGTACTTATGCTGGGATTAAAATACAAGAAATCAGCCTATAGTCTGAACAATGCTTTCGAAGCACGCTCATATAGATCTTGCTGAGCTGGGCCAAAGATACCAGACGCGGAGAATTCCAATCCTAGGTACTTATAACGCTGCACACATTCCACATCAAAACTGCCAATTTTAAAGTTATTCTTGAGCAAACGCCCTGCTTTGCTGGATATAAGAACCTTTGTTTTGGTTACATTTATGTTTAGGCACCATTTCTCACAGTAAACTTGTAACAGGTCCAGATTGGATTGTAGATATGACGCGGTAGATGAGAAAAGTACATCATCAGCATATAAAAATACGGAATTGACTTTTTAGAAATACATTGTCCTTGAAGCTCTTGAAAATTTCAGGTACATCATTGATAAAAATCTTGAACAAATTAGGACTCAGAAAGTTCAATCATTGACGAACACCAATTTCTTGACTGAAGAAATCGGTTCTTTCATTACCAAATCGCACACAGGACTGAGACTTATTATACACATTGCTAATCAGATTGTAAAATACGGCACCGAGACCAATTTGAAGCAATTTGAGTCTGATGCCTGTGTGTATAACAGTGTGAAAAGCTTTCTGATAGTCAACAAAGCAGGCATACAATTTACCATCCTTTTCATTACAATATTCATCCACAAGTCATTTAATGACAAACATGTGGTCAGCTATTCGGGCCTTATTTGAAAATCCAATCTGACATTCATTAATTATTATGTGGTTAAGAAGGAAACAAAATAATCTTTTGTTCATAATAGAATTAAACAATTTACCAACAGCGCTAGTTATTGAAATTCCCCTGTAATTATTATGTTCACTGACAGATTTGCTGTTATGGATAGGAACAAAATATCCATCGGAGAACAACTCTGGATATACTCCATTGCAGAGACATGCATTATATAAGTTATGTAAACAGGGCAAGAGAAAAAAATGACCCTGATATCAGCAAATTATTTGAAATTGAGTCTATACCTGCCGCCTTGTTTATCTTCAACCTTTTAATAGCATCACTGATTTCTTAAGAGGATAAACGAACATCCAGTTCATTAAAACATATTGTTATTTCATAAGTTTGTAACTGGTTATCAAATTCAGTGATTCGTTCCGCATATGACACATTTGATTATCCCAGGTTCTTAAAGTGACCGAGCCACGTGTCGTGATCAATGGCATCAGTTAACTTCTTAACTTTACTTCGGAATTTATTTAACATTTGCCAGTATAATTTGTTTGGGGTTGTTTTCGTGAAGGGAATCAATTGTATCCATATGTGAAGCATAAGAGGCTTTCCGTTTAAATTTACGCAGCTTAGTGTATTGCCTACCTATATAATTTATAGTAGTGACCTCTCACAGACGGGTCTAAACTTAGAGTAAACTTTACCATAATTAATGAGTTGTTGTCTCCTTTTCCCAAGATCTCCATCAAACCAAGGCTTACTATTTTTCTTTCTCTTCCTTGATGGGTACTTCAAGGAAATCTTAGTGGCTTTAGTTAAACAGCCAATCAAATCTTCAGTAGCCTTATTAATTCCTACTGAATTTTTCAATTTTAATTCAGAAATTACTTTCAGTTGAGATTGCAGATTTGGAGTACTTAGCGCACTATGTAACAAATCACATGAATTGTCTAACCATAAGGGTGCAGAAGAAATTTTATTCGTGGGACTAGGGAAACTGTTACCTTTCGGGGCATACATAGCAGACAGTTTCCATTCTAATATGCAGTGGCAGTCAGACAAGGTTGGAGTGAAATCAGACACTTTAAATAGGATAAGCTCATTAAGTATGTCCCGTGATACAATAACATAGTCAATGACACTGGACCCAAGTGGGGTGTGACTAGTAAATTTACCAAAGGCGTCTCCAAATGTTCGCCCATTCAGAATACGGAGCTGATCCGAAATACATAGATCGATCAGATCTTTTCCACGTGCATCTAATTTATTGTCCATACTCAGCAGAGAGTTCACATGCCCATCAGCCGAGTATGGGCAAGTAGATGTAATAAAGTTGACATGATCATTGTCAATAAAATCATTGGCATTTTAAACCCTTGCATTGAAATCACAACAGAGTGTAATATTCCCGAGTTACTTATATTTACACATCTTTTTCTCCAACTTGTCGCTTATGTCATCCTCAAGGGATTTTATATACTATGATGTTAGTGGGGGTAATACACCAAGCAAACAAATAAGTCTTTGGATAGAGAAAAACATGTTTTATCCAAATTTATCTATTTAAATTCAGAATGCGAATTTGGGAGAATTTTGACATTCTTAGCAAGTTGTTCTTTAATGAGAATGCCTAGCCCGCCAAAGTATTTGTTGTTCTTTGACTTCTCTTTACTGAATGAAACATGAAAGATCCTATTATGTCGGGAATTGTATCTTGTCCGACATGGGTCTCGGTGAAGAGAACAATATCGTATGGAGATATCTCCTTCAGAAAGACTTTATCGGTTGTCTTATCATTTGCTTTGCTAGCAAGACCTCCAATGTTCCAACAACATAGTCTAATAAAGAAAGGTATACTTTTCCTATTAGCCACAATCTGCTTTGAGAATGACAATGGATCAATATAAGAAAGATACAAAAAAAAAACTGAAGAGAAAATATAAACTATATAATAAACTTAAACAAAAATAATCTCAGGTTTGTTTATCACACTTCTACAAGGAAATGTGACTCTGATAACCTTATATGTAATTTATATGTTTAACAATAAACTTAATACTAGTATTATAAAGGTGTAATTAAACTATAAACATAACAAATGCTGCGGAATCACATTCACTGGGTATGATAGCTGTAAATTAAAGCCAATGCATGATGAACCCAAACGAGTCAGCCAGTATTTTTGTTTGTTTCCTTCAACTCAGCTAAACATGTCGAGTTAACACGCAGTCGTCTACCCACACAATCGTTTGTATGTTAGTCAGATAGAAAGCAGGGGCCTGTTTCATGAAGCAAGGTCATAAGATTATCTTAAGATGGACTTAATCTAAGATCTAAGGTGGATCTTATGATGTAACTTTTCCGTTTCAAGAACGCGTTTCACAAAACAAGATTAAGTCCTACTTAAGTAGTAAGTTAAGTTCCCGCTCATTTAGACTGGTTATCGACAATTTTCTACAGTCCGGAACGAAAAAATGTGGTCTTGTGCAATCTTTATGTACGGCATTGAGAGGTTATCGAGAAAGAACCGAGTCCGAGTTGACATTATTGTGTGACAGGGATGCTGTATAGCGACTGGGGTGGGTGGGCGAATCAGCGCATGTATCTTAGTGTCTATAGTCAATGCATGGCCTTATATTCGCATATGGATCTTAGACTTGTATGAGTTCCACGATGTGAATTCGAACATGAGTACATCGCAGGCTCTTAAAATGACGAGCTTTGCGTTTACTGACGAGTGGCGGTGTCAGAAATAAGACAATATAATTATATATGGATCGATGCATGACTGCGACCATGCATTCACGCCGAGTTAATCAACTGAGAGCAATGATCAGGCGGCGATTTTTTTTATGTGAGCCGACATAACTCGTATATTATCGACCACCGCTCTCTACGTGTAGCAATAATCAAAATAAATCGGCGATGTCATCAGGACACACATAGGTCATTTTTCGATTAAAAGGGAAATGAAAAATATTTGTTAGAGTAACTTTTTAATTATTTTTATGCAGATGTTTTATGCGGTTGTCATACCATGGATATATATATAAACTACGTTTTCGTTAGCACATTCGTATTAAGGGGTGTCATCGTTACGGGTGTGTATATCATATATACAGTATGCTGTACAACGGTGATCCCACCCCTGCAAAAAAACATGACAAAAATTTGGACAGCCTTGAAAATCACGACATACATGTATGGACATGGGCATAAACTCAATAAAAATAATATTCTCTATAGAAAATTGTCACTATTTCTAAAACATATTTTGATAAAGAGCGTTTGTGTTACCTTTCCTATATGACATATCTGCTTTGTAAACAGCCGACGGAAATATGGAAAGAGGAAAGAATCAATACATTAATTGATCTCATTTTACCCCATCTCCCACACACATGGAATAAAACATAGAGGAGATTGTGAGCTTTGAGCTAGGCCATAATTCTTATCAAAAGTTTAATTCGTGGGTAAATACAATTTTATAATATATATTATCTATAGGTCACATACACAGCTGATAATTGACTATATCCTACATTCGACGAGGCTCGGGGTGGCTAGTTGGTCTCTGTGGGGGGGGGGGGGGGTACATCGTACAATTTCCAACTGCACCCGCCCCTTAATTGAACCGGGCCAAACTTCCATGTTCGCGAAATGCCATGTCCACCACACCCGTTGGATTTAAACTTTCCAATTGGTATCTCAAATATTCCAACAGTTCGAAATTTCTAACCTGACGCCCCTAAAGTTGGTGATTTTCGGTTGCTGCTGTTTGTCTAAAACAACACATTCCTTTACTAGTTAGAAATTCAAACAATTGAAACCTATATATAGTGTACGATTAATGTTCTTGTCAGGCATGAAATTTCCAATTGCTAAACATTTTGACCAAAGTGTGTGTGTGGTGGTGGGGGGGGGGGGGGGGGTAGACAAGACACAAACCCCATTCGCCACGTCACTGATGATAAGTCTGTACTCTGAATTGTTTTTACCAAATTAACCCTATGGTTATACGGTGGGGGTGGGGTTGCCCGCCAAACTTTGGTTTTGGAATGTTTGAGGTACCAGTTGGAATATTTAAACCCAAAGAGAATTTGGTGTTGTTTAAGGGGGCGTAGTTGGACATTTCGAGGCGAACACCCCCCTCTCACTCTGTGGCCACGACCCTGTATACCAGACGACGTATTGCCCACCCAGACAATGTACAGATATCTCCGTAATTGCAAAATAACATAGGCCGCCATACTTGTGATCGATATGCCACTTATCACGTGGGTCTTAACTTTAAGATTATCTTATGACACCTCACAGCAGTCTTACAGTTAAGACCAAAGTTAAGACCATCTTAAGTTAAGACCTTGTTCGTGAAACGCACTTATGACTGAAGTTTGAACTTATGACCATCTTAAGTCCCAACTATGTCATAAGTTGCTTTCATGAAACAGGGCCCAGCACTCTAAGTTTCTAACTGTAGACTTAAGACCGGATTCTTTGAAAGAAGTCTGAAATCAAATTACTGTGCTCATAACTGACAACTTCTAATGTCATTGTATGATGCAAATGTAGATTATTTTGGAATCATGTACTCTTTCACGATACCAGTATAAAGCAATATTTATCAGTAAAAAGTAATAATTTCCATAAAGACAGCCTACCTATAATATTATAATAGAAATACTGATACTGACAGACAAACTGAACATTCATCATGCATATAAAGCAATAATTTTAAGCTGTTGCCACAAATTGAAATATTGAAACAGAAACCGCGAAAGCCACACAATCACTTATCGCAAACTATGGGCCATTATTATATTTTCTCCAAGAACCACGACCTCCTCTATCGCGGCCTCTCCCACGACCCTGACGACACATGGATATAATCTTTTATTTTTCTCTGGATCCTCTGATATTCCGAGTGCACCATGGATTGCCTTTCTGATATTGGATGCAAGTAGATCCGAACTTTCTGGGGACAGGTGGCACCGATCATCCGGGTTCAGCATGTCAGGATTAGCTACACCTATAAATATAGCATATTGCTGTTATCAACTAATAGCACTGAAGAGTTATCTTGTACTTCGTTCCGGAGAAGAGCATTGATAATACATACATTCATGTTATGCATCATGTTGTCATCCCTTGGTGTGGTTAGTGAGATTAATATATTCATGAACGGACACAGCTTATTACATTCCTGAACAATGTCCATCATCAGGGACACACATTTCTGTGGGGAGTGATCCTTCAGAGAGTTGGTGAATGAGTGAAACACAACTAGGTCTGACTGAATTTTACCTGTTTGGATTTGGATTATATAGTCTCCACCAGAGTGTATGCGATAACTTTGTAGCATTTGATTTGATCAGAGATTTTAGATTCGTCCAACTTTGCAACGTTATGGTCGGATTCGTCATCTCAGGTTTAAACCTGGTTTACGTAAACCTCTAGGTTTAAACCGCCGTGAGTCAGCAATATCCGCGGTTTAAACCCGAGACCGCAGGTCTAAATGACGCATTCGTCATCTCTGGTTTAAACCTGGTCCAGCGAGACCAGTGGTTTAGCAGTAGTGTCTCTGTGTCGTCGAGATAATTAATCGTACTTTCCTAATGCGGACCGCCTCGTTTTATTGATTGTGAAAATCAATAGTTACGATAGCGAGCATATTTTGATTGGAAATGTATGATCGAGAACCACTCACACCTCTAAAGCGTGTGTGGATAAGTTTTTGTCAATTTCGATATTTTGTTTGCGTTTTATAAGCTTAAGCCGGCAACTAAACCATCTAATTCGGCGGTCCAGCTAAACCAGCTTTACCGATGCTAAACTTGAGATGACGAATCCGTCTTTTCTTCATCGCGGTTTAGAATTGTCAAACAATCAGACAAAGGGTGGAGCTGTAAATAATCTCGAGTGAGGGCGTGTCTAAGTGGCGACTGCCGACATCATGTCACAGATGATTCATTCGCAAGCGAGCTTTGCTCAGATATGGCAAGTTCATTCAATATGATATTTACAACTATCTTGTGTCTGTGTGTTTTTTTTTTGGCTTGTGGCAATCAACGTTTTAATTTTGACACCACTACTCGTGACCAGATATGCTATATACATAGTTTGCAATCCGAAACTTACATTCCACCAGTTCAAAACCTGGGAACTTTTTGATTTTCCGCATGACGGGAAATTTATGACATTGAAAAAAGCACGAACACGCATGTAATATATTTCTTTATTAAAAGCTGTCCCTCTTCATGGTTGCCCACTTCCAACAGTTCAGACGCCGCGTCTGGTGTGCACTCATAATCAAATAGACTTTACTTGACTGACCTCTTGGTGATTGACTCGATTATGAAGCCTTTATTCAGGGTCAGAGGGCATGCGGCCCCTTTGTACGATAGGCGCCTGCGACACATTTGGGCACATTTTGATCATTTGAACATTTTAATTAAAAAAAATAATAATTAAATTTAAAACAAACAAATATGTAATTTAAATTTTGTTTCTTGTTAGATTCAACTCCTTACTCAATTTAACAAAACAATTTTTTTCATTTTTTTAAAATCAAAATATTTTATTTTTAAATAAACATTTATAAAACCTAACGCCGTTATACCATACGAGTCACTGCACATAATTTGGTTGATATCCAGGTCCAGGGGTATTGGGAGAACGGTTGCGAACAGACAGACGGGCAAACTTATAGAGAGCTCATATACCATTTAATATATACAGATATACATGCAAATACACTAAATTTTGTCTTTGCGGGTAAGCATCTTGCAGAAAATCTATCACAAACAAAGTGATAAACAGCGCGTGAAACTTGTGTTCAGACATGCCCTTTGTCAGATTGATTTAAACCCAGAATGAGATCGGATTAATGGTCAATGGGCGGTACTTGTTTCTCAATGGATAAATCCATTGAGCGTGCACGCATTCGCGATAATTTATGATGTGTCAATAACGTTTATCTTTTGGTCCGATTGGTAAGAGGGTAGCTTGACTCCATAATCATATCACCGAATCGAGTTGTCAACTAGAGGTGTGACTGTCCCAATAGGACTAAGGATACCCCCCTGTTTTTAAAATACTAAGATGTTTCACATGTCAGTAAACATTTAGTTAAAATAATAAAATAACAGTTCCCATTGCAGGTGCACAAACCTAACCGTAATCTTAAACCTATTGACCGAAAAATGTAGGAATAAAAGCTCGGACAAAATTATGCATTTTGCAAAAATGTTCTAAGTCGAAAAAGGGGAATAACTCCACAAAAAAAGTCGGACAGACATCATAATCACAGGTTCTCATGGTACTAAATATCAGTGCCAAGATTAAAAAACATTGACCTAAAAATGTAGAAATAAAAGCTCGGACAAAATTAGGCATGTTGCAAGTCGAAAAAGGGGGATAACTCCACCAAAAAATGCCAGACAGACGTCATAATCGCAGGTGCACAGGTTACCATGGTACTAAATATCTGTGCGAAGTTAAAAAAAAATTGACCTAAAGATGTAGGAATAAAAGCTCGGACAAAATTTTACATGTTGCAAAAAAATTTCTAAGTTGAAAAAGGGGGAATAACTCCAGTCGGACAGGAGTCATAATCGCAGGTGCACAGGTTCCCATGGTGGTTGATGCCTGTGCCAAATTTCACGGAAATTGATCAAAAAACGACCGAGAAAAACTCCGGACAAATTTGTGTCCACGGACGGACGACGACGACGGACGGACGACGGACGGACGACGGACAAGCTGACTCCAGTATACCCCCTAACTTAGTTGCGGGGGGGGGGGTATAATTAGCTGGCAACTGAAACGACAAAAACGCCCACTTAGACCCGGTTTGGCTGGACCGCCAATGTAGGTTTAAACCAGGTTTAAAGTCGGAGGTTTAAACCGGAGATGACGAATCCGGCCTATATGTTCCAATTATGGTGACTGTGGGTATGTTCGTTCCTTTTGACTCTGCTTGTTCGTTTTGTGATGACGGTCCAGATGATGTTACGGCAATCGAATTGGCAATATGAGTTTTGAGGGATATTATTTCTTCGTGAGAATGCTCCACTTTCCTTCTGAGTTCCTCATTCACTGTTTCAAGATACTTTAGGTCCGAATTCTTTGTCTCAAGTTGATCGCTGCTGAATTTTATTTCAGAACTAGTTGCAGATATCAGTGTGGTTAGTTCTTTCTGACAAGCTGTATCTGATTTATCTCATGCTACAGACAGCTCTTAAGTTGAGAGATATCAAGGGCAGAATTACATTTCTCAATTTGAATTTTAGGGGTAAGTAAAAATTCTCTGTTTTTTTCTCAGCGGATTGTGATTCTGGATGCATGGCATGTGCTTCAATTTCTGGGTGGATGTGTTCCACGTTCACACCGTTGAGCATGTCCTAGAACCCAAGATGGCGTCCAACATGGCCGACGTGTTACAAAAAAGTCAGTTTAGTCCGTTTTGTTGGAGACAATATATTATATACTGTAGGCAAATGTATACATTATTGGGATGCTATTACATTGTACTACATTTTTCAGGCAAAATTGGAACCCCAATAGCAAGATGGCTGCCAAATTGGTGACCTGAATTGGACATTAGACACATTTTCACTCACATCTTCTATATCCGTTTCTACTGTTTGGAGCTGACGGTACATTGTTGTTTGTTTTCCTATTATTGAAAACTAATTGTCCATTAAGTTTGAATCCACAGAAACGTGCCATCCCATTTCTTCCATATATATATATGGACATACATGTACATGAATTAATTCCATCGAATGCGCAACAAATGTACCATGCACATGCAGAGTACGTGTACCATCATCGGTTAGTATTTATAATAATAGCTTATAACCAAGGTGCGTGACCACCGACCTGACAGCTGATTAGAGACAATCAAACTGGCACGCTGACCAATATATACACAGGTGAAAAGCGGGCTGGTCTATCAGCGATTGCACAATAATATTGTTCGAGTTAATTGTTGAAAGGAAATCACCCATGACGGCATGACCCCAGATAAACATCTAACTTAACCGCAGAGCGAATTAGAATCCATACGACAATCAGGTGCTTGTACTAAATCATTTTTATCCAAAAGTTGAAAACCGTATAGCTGAGTATCCGGATAGCCGTAATTCTTATCCGGCGAAGTATAAACACTCTATTGTTATCGCTGCCGGCTACAGCGAATGCGATCTTCGCCGGGTAATGTATAAACACCCCCTCAGTCCATTTCAATCCCTAAACAAATTTATTTTTATATAAGTTCGTGTTTCTAGCAATATCGCAATGTTTCAATGCACAGGGTATTATTACTTATATAATTCAATCTCATTGGTGCTTGGAATTATTGAACATTTTAGATGGTGAATATAATCATTCATGGCAGCCGAAATGGTGACCGATGTATCGAAAGTGTTATTTGGTGACACACACCTGAACAATTTAGTAATAGCTAAAGTATCATGCAAGCCGTATACGACTGATACATTGTTTGTTTACAGGCTTCTTCATAGAAGCAATGCAGTTCGGGTCCCTGTTCAGGAATTAGATAATCAAATAGCTTAAATATTACAGAAATAAAAACAACTATTATGGTTAAAGTTCAACATAATCTGCCTGTGGGAATGGTATTAGTCGTGATATGGTATATCGACTGAAACTACCACACACATACTCAACAGACAATTATTAATTTCTGGTAACATTCCAGTTTATGCCAAATATTTCGTAGAACGCCATACTGACTACCGAGTAATGATATAGCTAGGTGGCTAATGATTGCTCATTTTGATCGTTTTCAGAACATTGAGATAGCACCCAACATGGTCATCCCATCATATCACCAACCCTCGTTGAAGAACCGGCCGAACTCATGTTTCATCCAATCCTTTTGTGAACCAATAAGAAATAATGGATTCAACTCTGGGGGTGGTATTGCAGTCTGTTTTGCAAACCATATAGCATTTTTGAGTATACCGGAACTGGAATTCGATAACTCGGTCATTTGGTTGAGAATTTATACTAGCTACTTATTGTGCATATCTTACAGATCCGATTAATTTTGCGATCCTGACTATTGGAAACTCTTAGATGTGAGTTTATCGACATTGCATTGGATCTTAACCAACCGCTAATACCACAGGATATTTCAACTCAAACGCAATCAACCCGGATCCAAAATAAATGCCATAACATATGCCTACCGTTTAAGAAACCTGACTGAGTTTCCCACTGGAGTAACAGAAACCACTAGTACTCTCCTCGACCCAATTCAAGTCAATGAACATGTTGTATCTTACCATGTCCATGTTTTGGATCTCGATATATCAGACCACTATGCAGTATATGCATACGTCGCCGTTGAGTTTACAGTCCACAGGAGGCCTTTTACGGTGCTGTTTGGCAGTATCGAAATGCCGAGTTTTAACGGACTCGGTCAATGATTTTTGAACTGGATTGGAATAACATTCTGAAAAGCACTAAAGACATAAATTCGGCGAAAATATCTCACAATTATGAAAGAAACAGTTCCCAGAAGAAAGTTCTTATCCGAAAAAACGACAAGTGTTGGTTCAATTATGAACAAAGATCTGCCATCCGCAGTAGAAATCATTTATGCCGCATAGCCCTTAAATCAGGGAAACCGAAAGATTGGCTAGGTACAAAAAGAGTCGAAATTCTGTAAACAATATGAAAAAGTATGCAAAAGCTAAATGTGATCAAAATCTGGAGACTTCAATAAAGTCTGACCCATCCGCAAAATAAAATGGCACATTGTCAAAGAGCTGAGTAATGCCCTAAATAATCGACTCGTTAACCACAGCAGAATGATGGGTAACTTTTCCGGATTTAGTCGGAAATATGGCTAGTTTAACGCATGCGTTTAGGTACGCACGGCGCTTACACCTTTCACTTGTGCGTTGAACTATCCGTTAACTGTCCGTTTAATGAAAGCGTTTGACACCCATGCAATGCATTTAGCTCCATTTGTTTATTCAAAATGGTTTCATCAAAAGATGTAACCTTGTTTGTAGAGTGAATATCCCAAGTTGTTGTAGACCGAGAAGACTTGGTCTACATACTAAACAGTAGAATAATCTAGTATAATATGACAAAAGACACTTCATAACGGCACCAACTGCATGTAATATGGTAAAGTAGCCAAGTACAGTTCCATTGTACCATGGTAAATATTACTTTATCATGGTAGTACAAACTGTAACGTTGTATAGTACCATATATAGTAGATATCAATTTAACCGTGGTAGTTCCATACTACCATGGTTGTACCATGATACGGTAGAATTTCATGGTACATGTACCATAAATTCCTTCGGCATCTTCAACTTAGCAAAAACAGATGCCAACTTTCTGGGAAATAGCAAATAAAATGACATTTAAATGTCACTCGGAATTAGGGTCTATTCATATTTCACACGCGCGTGCGATTAATCGCCGCGTTTTTTTAAGGTGCGTGTTAACACAATGCAGATCTATTCGTGACCAATTACCTTCATCAAACAACCACGTCCCATTCGTGACCAATCATCTTCTGCAATCAACCTCGTCATCGATATTGCCGTTACAGAGAATTGCATGGTTCACTCGGCCAGCATATACTATCCGGGTACAGTCATTCTCATAACTGATGGGCGACAAAATAATAAATGAAGTACGGAGAGGAAATGGCTTGGAACGAAGTTTCCAACGTATATATAGCTGGCATCAGTGGTGAAACACTAGCATTACATTAACATATATCCCCACTTGAATATTCATCTTCACCACTCCCTTGGAACCCGAAATTCCACAATGCGTGAATCTTTATTCACCCCACTCCCTTGCATGTGTTGACATTTTTCTCTTGGGGTATTTTTGAAACCACTATGCTATTCACCCAATCCCCTTACATCTGTTGCCATTTTCCTATAACTGGTACCAAAACTGTCCAACTGTTGGAAGTATTAAGATCCTGCAGTCCATATGGTCGGAATATGTACAACTGATAGACAATTCAGCCGGGATTTTATTTTGGACAAATCGGATGAACCCAGAATCGTATTTGGCTCAAAGCGCGTTTGTGTGTATTCCTGCCAACCACAAGACAATTAATTTCCGCTTTTTCGACTGCAGATAACTCCGACTGGCCGGCACTTTACAACTGAATCAACTGTTACTGATAGAACATTCACATAATAGGTCAAATATCTGGCCAAGACTGATTGGCGTGTGCCGTTTAGCATGTGCGATCACAGATGATAAGCCGCCAATGATGATCAAATTGAAATCAATCGCTCATGTGAACAGCGTCCTTGCGACATAATTCGACCTTAAACGACGCGTGTGTGACTGTTAAGGTCGAATTCTCAGTCCCATCACTTATTATCATTTGTATTTATTTGACTCGTGGTGGTTCATCAATTCTGGTGCCACTCCGTCATTGTTGCCACATGCTATCTCGTTGAGCAATCGATGATGGGGGGGGGGTAAATGGAAACAAAATGGTCGTACACAGGGTTGAAAATAACAATCCCGCCCAACCACGGGGCCACCACCCTCCCTACATGCAAAACTAATTTTTTCCTCCAACACATTGGGGGGGGGGGGGGGGATCCCACCCCCTCTTTCCCATAATTTTTACTGGATATCATATGTTTAAAAGTACGGGCGGCGTTCGTTGCAGAAATATTCATATTTGTTCAAATCGCCATCAACAGAAGGAATATTAAAATAAATATAGTTTTGTTCATATGACAAACATAATCAGCGCATAAATAGTATATTGTCGTCAAGACGTACGCTGGTGTACGTAAACAAGAGCCTGCTCGTGTTACAGAAGTTTTGCTTCTGTTTACAAAATACAGCGCAATTATATTGGTTAATCACACACAAATGATATAAACGCTCTTTATTATTTCCATATAAGGAAAACAGTAACAAATAACGCTCTTTATGTTTACCATATCAGGATCTAAACAAAAGCCAGGTTCTGTAATGTTTTTTGCTTTTGTTTACATAACAAAGGAAAAACATTTGACAATAACATTCTGTTTATGCCATATTTCTGATTGGTATAAGAACATAGTCTGTCTATATTTTACTGTTATTTCTGTTTATGGCGGTTTTTGACGGAGGTGAATATTTTAACAACATACCCACCGCCAACTCCGCCCGTATCTTTAAGTGTACCTGCTTTAAAAGAGTCCTATATAGAAAGACGATGTGTGTCAGACTCAGCTAACTATAAGTAAAAGTTTGAAAATTCTGATCGAACCACTTGAATCGTACACTTTTGATGAGTTTGAGTGATAGTAGCAATTATATACATAAAACTCCGGTTGCCTGCGTTGTGATCGTACTATATTATGTTTTATGCGTATGTTGGAATCAAATATATTATTATTATTATTAAATATGCATATTCATTCCCATCTGCATGGAATTTAACCCCCTATTTCTATGATAGACCTATAGTAAATATTTATCCAGCTAATTATAAATTGTTCCCCCAAATATGCTGCCATTGTGATGGCATGGCTCGTGGTACTCAACATAACTGAGTGGACTTGATACCTCAGTTCAATCTAACCGAGGAAATTTAAGTTGATGTGTCAACATATATGTGGTCACCCCCTACCAAAAGTACTTTATCACCCACTCACCCCAGTCATATGTATGATTTTTTTCGTAAGACCCCCCACCTCTATATTGGGGAGGAAAAAACTGCACTGGGAGGAAGGAATGCAATCGAACGCATGCGGACGTAGAGCCGCTCGACCTTAAAAACGCGGCGATTAATCGCCAGCGCGTGTGCAATATGAATAGACCCTTACCCACCAAGACGCAGAGCGGTGGCGCACGATTTACTGATTTAAAAAAAAGTAAAGTCGTCCGCTAAAATTAGCGGACGTCTTTTTACGCAGTTAAAGCTGCTTTCACATACATGCGTTTAACGCATGCCTTTAGGTTACGCACGGCGCTTACACCTTTCACATAAGTGCGTTGGACTATCCGTTAACTGTCCGTTTAACGCATGCGTTTAGGTTACGCACGGCGCTTACACCTTTCACATAAGTGCGTTGGACTATCCGTTAACAGTCCGTTTAACGCATGCGTTTAGGTTACGCACGTCGCTTACACCTATCACATAAGTGCGTTGAACTATCCGCTAACTGTCCGTTTAAGGGGATGGCAAAGTCTGTTTCATAAAAAATGTCTGGAAACGGGCTGACAAAATTGGTATTTTTCGCAGAAAAGCAGACATAAATAGATATAACAACATAGAGATAATATATAGAGCATACTAGCCGATGAGCCCGACGTTGTCCGGGCTATTCAAAAACCAAATTTCAAATCGATAGCTTCACCCGTTTCCGAGATCTGGTCAAAAACCAAATTTCAAGTCGATAGCTCTACCCGTTTCCGAGATCTGGTCTGCGCATGCGCGAAGCTGGCGTCGCACGGGCTCGGCGACCCGATAAAATTCGTATCCGGGGCAAGATACATTCACATACCAAATTTCAAGTCGATAGCTCCACCCGTTTCCGAGATCTCGTCTGCGCATGCGCGAAGCTGGCGTCGCACGGGCTCGGCGACCCGATAAATTCGTATCCGGGGCAAGATACATTCACATACCAAATTTCAAGTCGATAGCTCCACCCGTTTCCGAGATCTCGTCTGCGCATGCGCGAATCTGACGTCGCACGGGCTCGGTGACCCGATAAAATTCTTATCCGGGGCAAGATACATTCACATACCAAATTTCAAGTCGATAGCTCCACCCGTTTCCGAGATCTCGTCTGCGCATGCGCGAACCTGACGTCGCACGGGCTCGGTGACCCGATAAAATTCGTATCCGGGGCAAGATACATTCACATACCAAATTTCAAGTCGATAGGTCCACCCGTTTCCGAGATCTCGTCTGCGCATGCGCGAAGCGGGCGCCGCACGGGCTCGCCAATACGAAAACGTTCACCGCCTGGTCAAACTACACTCACGTACCAAGTTTCGTCCCGATCGGTCGAGAATCGTAGATTTGTATTAATGACAGACAGACAGACAGACAGACAAACAAACAGAGGTCTTCAAAATATATATGAGATATCGTTAAAGGAGGTGCCACGAATAAATGTGAGCTAAAACATTGTTTTGGCATTCAAATGTGAAAAACTATAACTTCAACAGTATCATTAGGCAGCCCATTATGATAAGTGACATACCGTTAAGAGCCAAGGAGCTATGCTTTAGATTAATGTTCACTGTATCGTTTGAAAAACGTCCGCTAAAACGTGTCAGTTTTTCTTGGGAGCCAGTCGCCATATTTCTATTGTAAACACATGTTCATGATGTTGTTGTCATTTTTTAATTCGCGGCAGGTACATGAAAATCGACCAGAAAAGCAATTCGATCCTGCAATCGGGCAAGTTTATGATATGAAATCGATGCTTTCAGTTTATTTAAGTTGTTGGAATTAATTTAGTTGCTTGATTACCCACGATTTATGAAGTTTTGTGCTGTACAGATGGAAATGTTGATATTTTATTTTTAGAATTACCAGTCTACAGTCGAAAGCGAGATTACAAGATGTCGTATTATTACGCAAATCACATAAATAGAAAACTTACATGTTTCAGAATATTGTATTATTCTAAAATCAAATAGCCTATATCAAAACATATTTATGAATAGGAAAGTACCGTATTCCGACGAAATATGTCATATTTTACGACGGACTCCTTGTGCGAGTTCACTTCCGGTCAATTCTATTTTGGTGCACTGAGATAAAAACATTGTGGAGAAAAATACGTTTAATAACATTTGAATGTAAATTAATCGAGAAATTGTCGGTTATCAGGTACAATCATATAGCTTATAACTCATATATATTGATGGGCATAATCAAAAGCTTGATCCCATGCGCGATTGTCTATACTGATCGATTTCCATTCGTAATCGTATTCTAGTATTGACGGATGGGTTTGTTTGTAATCATGGCCGCCCCGCCCCCATGGCTTGTGTATCGGCTATCGCAAAAATAATGTTAGGATATTATGGTCTCCCATACCAAGAAAAATAGTTCCTAAGAATGTAAACTATTTTCACAGGCAGGGTATTTGGGAAAGTTCTTGTTTTTCCTCAAAATGATGTCTCCTTGTCTCTAGCCAGATTCTTATATGACCATTTTGACTGTTCAGTGTGTACAAAAAGTTAACCATTGGAACTGGAGAAACGCCGTTTGGGGACATGATTTTTTGTCACTCTACCGCGAGTAAATTCTAACAGCTAAAATTTCTCTACTAATGACAAGATCTTTGTTTATTATTGATTATTATATGTGAAAAATATGAAGTTTATCCATTCTATGGCCGGTGAGTAATTATTGATCATCTGGAGGTAGGGTGCAATCCGCGGTGGCCATCTTGACCAAACTTTACCATCCCCTTAACGCAAGCGTTTGACACCCATGCAATGAATTTAGCTCCATTTGCTTGTTCAAAATGGATTCATCGAAAAATGTAACCTTGTTTGTAGAGTGAATATCCCAATCTGTTGTGGTCCGAGAAGACTTGGTCTACATATATAGTAGAATACTCTAGTCTAATATGACAAAAGCCACTTTACAACGGCATCAACTGTAAACTGTAACATTGTAGAGTACACTAGTACAGTTTCATGGAACCATGGTAGTACCAAATATCAATTTACCATGGTAGAACCATACAGGGTGGTATACCATACTACAATGGTAGTTGTCTGATCGTCATTTCCAAAATTAACTCTTATATGTTGTATAGTTATATATATATGTCATCTGTGTATTATGTCAATTATCTGGTTTGGAAATAAAAATATGTTTACACTAATGGTAGTACCATCTGTAACATGGTAGAGTTCCTTATTACAGTGCCATGGTATAGTACATGGTTTATATAAATTTAACGTGGCAGTACCATGGTAGTATACCGTGGCAGTTCCATACTACCGTAGTAGTATCATACTACCATGGTAGTATCATGGTGGAGTATACCATAGTAGAGTACCATGGTATCATGGTAGTATAACATGGTAAATATCGCTTATCGTATACCATTTTAGTACGCCACTACCATGGTAATAACACTGCAGTACCACGGTAGTACCATGATAGTACCACTGTGGTACCATTGTAGTACCAGGGTATAGTACAATTGTGCTTTTTTTATGGGAGTCTTGATCTCGTCCCGTAAATTTGTACATTTCTGGGCATCGCGCAATGCGTTCACGCACGATTTACTGATTTTTTAGTAAAGTCGTCGGCGAAAATCAGCGGACGTCTTTTCACGCAGTTATGTGAATGGTCCAGTGCTGACTCTGGGGTTTGAAACGCATTTATGTGAAAGCGGCTTTAGAGAATGGTCCATTGCTGACTGTTGCATCTTATGTCCGCCTAACGCGTCCGTTAAACGCGTGCGTTAAACGCATGCATGCATGTGAAAGAAGCTTTATTCCACTCATATTAGATGGCATATCGTCGATTAGATGCATGGTCACGCGCCAACACGTATTTTATATCCAGTTGAAATAACATGCCATGCATGCGTGTTGTACTATTAGTTTAACTGTTCTACATGCAGAGGCACTTATTAATTATTGCCGGACACATTAATTGCTCTGGATAATACCTGCATGCACCAGGTATATATGAACCGCCTTGGATGAAACCAGTCACCACGTTTGGAATGAGTCAAAACTTAATAAAGATGGAAGTGGAAGATATTATTGAGTTACTCGGGTTTGGAAGATTCCAGAAACGACTTATGTGGCTATCTTTACTGATATTTATTGGATGTTGCCACGCCTCCATGACGGTGTTTTTTCTTTACAGTCCGGAATACAGGTTAAGTTTACACCATTCTTGATTTAATTACATACTGTTATAACTTTAAAAAAATAAACCATATATAGGCCTATGGTAACTTTATTTTACAAGTCATATTCTAACTTAACGGCAGAAATTGGTTTAACAAATATCGTAACATACATATATGCAAGTTTGATTGTTATATTTTCTTTTTATGGCGATACTGATTACCCACATAAATTACTTACTGTATCTTCAGCTTTAAGGAATAAGGGCACGTGTTCCAAAAACAATTCCTGATATTTCAAAACTAATGGATTAATATATATGAAAAACTATATCTGGAATATTTTTATTATTTTTTTGTATTGATGTGGCACAAATTTTAAGAACCATAAATGCGCTGGAAATTATAAGTCCACTTTCTTTACTTTTGGGACATGAAAAAATCTTTAAAATATCACAGGCTCCAGATAAAAAGAGCTGCAAAATAGAACTTTTTTCACAAGTTATGTTATATATCTTACATATCCATGGCATTATATCTTGGGATCTTGAAAGGGAACTTAATTGTTCTTGATTGAATAAACAACCACCGATGCACATCCAGCAAACATATTTTTCTATATATATAAATTGTTATGTCATGGTTGTTGGTCAATGGACATTTGTATTGAGACGAGTTCGAGGTCATATGTCCATGGCCAAATTCCCAGCTGACCAGGTATATCTAATACTGCATGGTTGCCTATTCCAGTTCAATGGTACCTGCTTGAGCGCACGGACCAGCATGAGTATAAATATATATATTTATTGGGCTGACAAATAAGTAGCTGATTTATTCTTCATTGTAATGTATGGGGGTATAATGTTATACCATGTAATAACAAAATTAGCACAATATTATGACACAAATGAAGCTGCCGCTCACATATATAGCGCCAAGAAAATACGATATTAGTGATTGGCTTGTTTCGTGAAATGTCTCCTGATATTTATTCATATGACAAAGCTGATATGTGAAATTATAGAGATTCCCCTGGATATATATCATACTAGCCGATGAGCCCGACGTTGTCCGGGCTATTCAAAAACCAAATTTCAAGTCGATAGCTCCACCCGTTTCAAAAACCAAATTTCAAGTCGATAGCACCCGTTTCCGAGATCTCGTCTGCGCATGCGCGAAGCTGGCGTCGCACGGCTCGGCGATCCGATAAAATTCGTATCCGGGGCAAGATACATTCACATAGCAACTTTCAAGTCGATAGCTCCACCCGTTTCCGAGATCTCGTCTGCGCATGCGAGAAGCTGGTGTCGCACGGGCTCGGCGACCCGATAAAATTCGTATCCGGGGCAAGATACATTCACATAGCAAATTTCAAGTCGATAGCTCCACCCGTTTCCGAGATCTCGTCTGCGCATCCGCGAAGCGGGCGCCGCACGGGCTCGCCAATACGACAACGTTCACCGCCTGGTCAAACTACACACACGTACCAAGTTTCGTCCCGATCGGTCGAGAATCGTAGATTTGTATTAATGACAGACAGACAGACAGACAGACAGACAAACAAACATACAGACAGAGGTCTTCAAAATATATATGAGATAGATCCAGAGAAATTAATTATAGTAAATATCTCTCAGTTATTGTTTGGATTTATGAACAACACACGTCTAGACCCTAAGGTTTAAGAAAACGATATTAGAATTTTTCATAAATATTCTGCCAGGATAACAACAATGAGAGACACCAAGTATACAAATAAAGAGCATGCACACATTGTAATAATGGCTAATCTGGCCGACGGGGTTGTTTACTTACTTCTGACACAGAATAATATCCTGAAAAAATGTTGTACTGAATTCACTGATATATTCGAATATACTACACTAGCTAAAATTAGGATTTTGGTAATAGAGATATGAATTGACAAAACATGACAAGTTGATAAGTTACATCAAATAGAATGATCAATAACATATCAATGACAAATTATATTCTCTTGGAATTTGAATACCCAGTTGAGTGCATGTACCTATTTTGTACACACCGATGGCCAGTTTTGCATCTCACAGCAAATTAATACTCATACTGAGCCACTGTCTTGGTAGCATTATCAAAATTCAAATTGATCCACACACATGCGCCATGTGTGCACCCGACACTCAGGCATCATATGCATTTGAAGAAATTAGTTAATGTAACATTGGTGTTTCGGTATTGCAGAGGGTGCTATAATATTATATCATTAGCACTTAATCGAACAATCCAAATATCTGGATTAGTGAGTCTATTACATTATTTTTACAATTTGACATACACTTAATATACTGCTTCCACATTTTGTTCCATAGCGATACGGGGGCCAAACCCCACCGAGTCAGCGTTGTCATGAACCTATATACTGGCGACCATGCTCTCTTACGTAACCACAAGACATTCCAAAAATTACCGGGGATGGTCGGTCGCGAACGATCCATAGGCTACATGATTACTCATCAGGTTTGGCAATGTGCCAAAACTTAATGTAATTCATATTACCTGTGGGTGAATTGAGAGATTAGCCATTCCAAAAATTCCGTTGAAGTTAAATAAATAATTGGAATAATTTAGAAATCTTAATTATTTATTTAAGTATGTCAATATGATTAATAAACGCCGGATTCAACATGGACATGGGTTTTGACTGCAATAAAAATTCAGCAAACTCCATGCATATTCGGTGTTCAAGCAGATTACTGAATTTGTCTTGCTATTAAAATTGTATGGGCACATTGAAACACCGTGCATATGTCTGCTTCCATTATAAATGAGTGCATAAACAGTGTAATACAGTGCAACTACCCCTTTCCACCCACTCGCATCTATCCTTTCAGATGTGCGTTAACTCTCAATGCTAGCGACTCCTTCGACGCTCGAGGTACTTTAATCCGAGACAACACCAGCGAGACAAGTCGAGATGATCAATGTGTGTTGCATGTCGCTGACGAGAACATTTCACCCGAAAATATTGGTAACATAACTAACAACGTCGAGAAATGTACGTCTTGGATTTATGACAGATCAGTGATGACGACCACGCTAGTTACCCAGGTATGAGTATCATGATTGTGTGCCACCATTGGCTCAGTCAGCAACGTCCGTATATAATCAGGCCAAAATTGCCGGCGAACACTCAAACACAAATTGGGTGGAATATAACTAAAGTTTAGTCAGACATTAACCCAGCGTTTAGTCACTGAATCCGACTAAACTTTGGGATATAGAGCTGTTAACTAATCTAGTTGGGTTAGAAAAAAACAGCCAAACATTGGGTTATGGTAACCCAACTTTGCAGCCAAACGTTGTATTAAATTAAACAAACGTTGGGTTTGAGGTATCTAAACATTGGTTTAGAGAAAACCTATTGTATATACTTGTATTTCATCTAATTGGATGCGTTTTGACCACATAATCTGAAATTCTTGTCATCAATTAAGTTTCCCTTAAATAAGTCCAATCAATGGATTCATTTAGGACCTTAACGTCTGAATAGCGGAGAGATATTGAATTAAACCAGATTTCGAACCTAGTATGCAACACGAAATTCCGAAACGAGGTGTAACATATAATGTTTAAGGGAATAAATTAACAACCGAGACAAGAATAATTGTACCAAAGACACAAGCAACACTACAACTGTATAATTCAGAGTTTGAGTTTGATACCAATAAAGAGAAGAAAATATGACAAAGAGAGCTGACAGCGAGCAAATCTGTATCAAGGGGTACAACTAAAGCCCATTGATTAGTAACTAAACTAATCGAACCAACAATTGAACCCAAGTTCTTGAATTTAACCCAATCAAAACCCAACTTTTGATAACCCAACAATTCTGACTGAACATTATTTTGGGTGAAGTTAGATAATTTCCCGACAACCGCGAATATATGATTCACTCAGCGGGCGATGACCCGATTCGTGTATCTGTAATAACAGGATTCTGAACAATATTCCCATCAAGATCTAATTTTTCCAAGTACATTTGAAATCGTTAACATATTTTTATAGTAGTTTTACAACTATAATAAACTATAGTAAACAACGGTTCGGCTTTGAATACAATGTAATTTCAATTATAAGCAAGCATACGATTGGTATGTAAACTTACCAGTTCATAAAACATGAACGAGTAGATCTATGCAACGTTCATGTAGACGTTTTCGATTCATTTTGGATCTGTTTTTTTTTTCCAGTTTGATTTAGTGTGCGACGATGCCATACAGATACCAACGGGGAGTACGATATACTTTGTTGGATTTTTGATTGGCTCCTTTCTTTGGGGAGTGTTGGCGGACAGGCAAGTTGTTCTCGGTTAATAGTATATCTTGGTGTTCATGTATATACGTTTGATTTTCTTCATGTTAAATGTCTGTAAATACTAATTATCCTTGTATTGTGTTCTTGTTCATTACATGTAAGCTCTCTGTATTACGGAGGAAATAAAGGTGTGTTTATATATATATATATATATATATATATATATATATATATATATATCATATATATTTTGAAGACCTCTGTCTGTTTGTTTGTATGTTTGTCTGTATGTTTGTCTGTATGTTTGTCATTTATACAAATCTACGATTCTCGACCGATCGGGACCAAACTTGGTACGTGTGTGTAGTTTGACCAGGCGGTGGACGTTGTCGTATTGGCGAGCCCGTGCGGCGCCCGCTTCGCGCATGCCCAGACGAGATCTCGGAAACGGGTGGAGCTATCGACTTGAAATTTGGTATGTGAATGTATCTTGCCCCGGATACGAATTTTATATGGTCGCCGAGCCCGTGCGACGCCAGCTTCGCGCATGCGCAGACCATATCTCGGAAACGGGTGGAGCTATCGACTTGAAATTTGGTATGTGAATGTATCTTGCCCCGGATACGAATTTTATCGGGTCGCTGAGATCGTGCGACGCCTGCTTCGCGCATGCGCAGACCAGATCTCGGAAACGGGTAGAGCTATCGACTTGAAATTTCGGGTTGGGTAGAGCTATCGACTTGAAATTTGGTTTTTGAATAGCCCGGACAACGTCGGGCTCATCGGCTAGTATATATATATTTTGAAGACCTCTGTCTGTTTGTCTGTCTGTTTGTCTGTTTGTTTGTTTGTCATTTATACAAATCTACGATTCTCGACCGATCGGGACGAAACTTGGTACGTGTGTGTAGTTTGACCAGGCGGTTGACGTTGTCGCATTGGCGAGCCCGTGTGGCGCCCGCTTCGCGCATGCGCAGACGAGATCTCGGAAACGGGTGGAGCTATCGACTTGAAATTTGGTATGTGAATGTATCTTGCCCCGGATACGAATTTTATCGGGTCGCCGAGCCCGTGTGACGCAAGCTTCGCGCATGCGCAGACCATATCTCGGAAACGGGTGGAGCTATCGACTTGAAATTTGGTTTTTGAATAGCCCGGACAACGTCGGGCTGGGTAGAGCTATAGACTTGAAATTTGGTTTTATGAATAGCCCGGACAACGTCGGGCTCAACGGCTAGTATATATATATATATATATATATATATATATATATAGCTATATATAGCTATATATATATATATATATCTGTTATATATTTTGGAAGATCTGTTTGTTTGTTTGTTTGTGTGTGTGTAATCGATGAACTCGAAAACGGCCGACCCGATTTCGATGAAACTTGGTATGTGGGGGTATTTTCGGGTCAGGAGTAACATAGGCCTATTGATTTTCAGATCCGAGGTCAACTTTTCACGTGCCGAGGTCAAATCTGTTTTTACGCTGTGTTAAGGGACTTTCATTTGAGTTCGGTGCTTACAAATCGATTCGAAACAGCGCGAATAATAAAATGCCAGTCATAATAATGACACTGTGAGAATCTTTCGTGTTTCCTCTTTCCAACGATATATAATGCGTATGTATCCGTTTTAGTTATCTGCCTCAATTATCAAGAAGAAGTGGTACTATCTTCCATCAGGATAAAAACAATGCGTAACTTCTATGACGTCGTTAGAGGTCATAACGTTAGATCACGTTAACCCTTAACCTTTTCGCTGCTATGACGTCCGTAACTATTACGGACGTAAAAGTGCACGCCGTGTGCTATATGGTCCGTAGGTACTACGGACCTACTTCAGCACACTAGAAGTATGCCATTATACATAACTGGAACTCAGAGATTGGTGCATCGGAATAACTGTATCTCCAAGTTTCTAACAGTGTATGATGTTCCACGATTGTGAACGATAATAGCCTTTCAACCGAGTCAGTTTTATAGTTCTTGTGGTATTCCCGTTATAGTTTCCCATTGGAAAATGGCAATAACGTCAACAGCCCAGCACACGACGTCATAACGTCATTTAGCAGCGAAGAGGTTAACCGGCCGATGCATTTGACTGTTTCAGACGTCTTGGCGATATCTCGGGCACCGATGGTAATTTATCTTTACGTTGAAACTTGATAATTAATGAGCGTGTGTGTATGAGGCGCGTTTATATACTTGAGTGGAAATCAAATCGGGTTAAACTGGCGGATTTTTACGGACGAAATTTGATGCATATGGTATCTCGGTATCCGCTGGGCCGATTTCCCGGTATCCGCTGGGCCGATTTCCACCATTTTTGGGGTGTTGGTGTTTGACCCCACCTGACCTTCAAAATGGTCAATTCAAGGTCAAATCGGGTAAAACCGGATGGATTTCGACGGGTACTTTTGTCGGGTACTTTTGTTCGGGCACTGTGTTTTGGACGTGTCAAATCGTGACCCCACTTGACCTTGGCCTTCAAAATAGACAATTCAAGGTCAAACCCGGACGAAGTCGGGTCACCTTCTAGTATATATATATATATATATATATATATATATATATATATATATATTAATATATTAGACTCCTGATATCATGGAGATGATTATTTATAAGTTTAGTGCTGATCGGCGACTAAATTTTTTTTTATCAAATTTAGTGCCCAGCCCACACCATCTCTCACACAAACAGCACCAATATAGCGTCTTTAAATCACACGATCTGATTCCTCATATCATGGATAAGAACGTGTATCAATTTGGTGGAAATTGGCGCTAAAATTATTGTGTATCAATTCTGGTGCTCCTCTCCTTTTGAGTGCACCCTGACTCGAATGAGGCCACTTTTAACAGTTTTAAGCCACACCATTAGACTCCTCATACCATGTGGAGGATTTTGTATAAGTTTGGTAGCAATCGGTGACTAAACCAATTCTTATCAATGTTAGGGCCTACACCCCCCAACCTCACATCCAAACGGCACCAATTTGGCGTGTTTAAATAACACAATTAGATTCCTTGTATCATGGAGAAGAATGTGTATCAATTTTGTGGAAATCGGTGCTAAAATTATCTTTATCAATGTTCGTTCCCCTCTCCCTTTCAGTGCACCCCGACTCGAATGACGCCAATTTTGACAACTTTAAGCCACCCCATTAGACTCATCATACCGTGTGGATGATTTTGTATAAATTTTTGTAAAAACATTGCGAGTATACAAATCGTATACAATTTAGGGCCCCCATATCTCTCAACCAAAACGGCACAAATTTAGCGTATCTAAACCAAACGATTAGATTTCTCGTATCACGGAGAAAATATATCAATCTGGTGGAAATCGGCGCTCAACATATTGTTCATCTTTTTTGAGTTCCTCTCACCCTCTGTGCATCCTGACTCGAATGGCCCCACTTGTGACAGCTTGTGACATCCTTAAAAACACACTTAGACTCCTGATATCATGGGGATGATTATTGATAAGTTTGGTACTAATCGGCGACTAAACCAATGTCGATCAAATTTAGTGCTAGCGAATCCTCATTTCTCACACAAACAACACCAACATGGCGTCTTTAAATCACACGATCAGACTCCTCGTATTATGGATAAGAATGCGTATCACTTTTGTGGAAATTGGCGCTAAACTTATTGCGTAAAACTTTTGGTGCCCCTCTGACTTTCCCTGACTCGAATGACGCCACATTTGACAGATTTAAGCCACACCATTAGACTCCTCATACAATGGGGATGATAGGTATAAATGTGATGGCAATCGGCGACTAAACCAATTCAAATTGAGTGCCCCTTCCACAATCTTTTATCCAAACGACAGCAATTTGGAGTCTTTAAAGGGGTACTGTACGCCACATGTTGTTGTTGGTTTCTATAGTCTCCGAGTCGGAGAATAAGGTAACAATTTTTCCATTATTTGAAAGTCTGTTGAGTACGAAGTCATGTTACGGATGACAAATTTACCGGAATGCAAAAATACAAATTGTCGTTGTCGAGTAATTTTTGTAAAGTTTTCAACCAAATGAATCAAATAAAAGTTATATTATATGCATACTAGTCCCATATAATCATTTAAGTTATTGTATCGTCGCTAGTCAGTGAGTGGCTTGAGTGTTCTCCCCGTATCATCATAATATTTTAAGCAATCGTGTGTGCGATCGGTTTAAAAATCCAGTATCCCTCAATTACTATTTTTGATTACGGTAATTCGTAATTTAATTGACGCCATTTTATGGCTCCAGTCATAAATTCAATTTATATCAAATTATTAACTTTTAAATTATTAAATTTTAAGATAGCCTATTAACCTGAGCGTTTACAGAATACATCTTCGACTCAAATTACTTATGTTTCTATATATTATCGATATTAGATCGTTGTTGTCACCGAAAATTTAATGAAAATGGCGTACTGTACCCCTTTAAATTGCACAATTAGATTCCTTTTATCATGGAGAAGAATATATATCAATTTGGTGGAAATCGGCGCTTAAAATTAGTTTTATCAATATTGGCACCCCTCCCCCTTCCGTGCATCCCTGACGCGAATGGCGCCATGTTTGACATATTTAAACAACACCATTAGATTCCTCATATCATGGCAATGATTATATAAAAGTTTCGTGGCAGTCTTACTATTAATGTACCCCCACTGAACATAAATTGACTTACATCAAAGTTAAGAACTTCCCTGCATGCTTGAGATGCAAGGTTTTCTTATTAGTTCAAATACTCAACTTATATCATGATCCCACACAGTACATGATTTCTGGCTCGTCTGATTCTATCTAACAAACTTAAAACAGCCTGAAATTTGACAAGACACAACAACTTAGATATCAGAAAATTATGACGTAGGTCCGCGGCCCTCAAGTGTCAGATGAAATTAGTGTGCAGCTTGTATAAGCCTATAAGGATTGCTTTTCGTCTCCAATTGTACTTTGTGACAAGATAGCATCTATCACAAAGCAACTTGTATCGGTATCCAAAAACTAAAATTCAATTAATTACTCAGACAGAACCGAAATAGGAAATGACGAGTCATTAAGTTTATGTAAGTGGCCCGGAAAGAAGAATTCAACTCAACCTTGTATACGTTGGTTCGAGTACATGTTATTCGGCAGTACATATTCAATTTTATTGGCTTCAATATGAAACACATGTAGGCGTTATCAACCACAGTTTTATTAGTACATATTCCACAAATTTAAGTGTTCGAATATAACCGGCAACAAGCCAAAAAGAGAAGGTGAAAGCCATACAATCCTCGATAAGAACATATTTTGGAATGTGCAAATATACTATGGCCAAATCACATGCATATTACTGTTTTGCATGGTAAGATACGAAAGTGTCTTCTACACAAAAGAGCGTATAGAGTGGTCGTATTTTTCGAGTTAATCACGTGGGAGATTTACAAGATTAATTGTATTTCAAAATAGTCGTCTTTATACAACGGATAACATGCCGTGCATTGTTGTGCAATTTTGTATTAAAATAGTATTTTGTATCGAAAATAAAAAACAACGAAATATACAATCGCGTTTATGGAGTTACAATTTAAATTTGTGTTGTAATTAATGAATATAACAATGCGCCCGTGGACTAATGCAGTTTTTAACGTTACCAGGGTAATTTGTTTTTCACAAATAAACCTGGTGAAACTGAAATAGAGTATAGATGCAAACAAAATCAATTAGCGCACAGTTGTCATGGACACACAGGGGTTAGGTTCTTCATGTTCAAATGTTTTTGATTTATTAACGCCACCGGTGTATTCTGTGCTTGAAAATATAATAACCACTGGTCCAATGGGGGAATAGGTCGATGTAAAAGCTGTAGTGGTACTCCTAATGGGTCGCTTTAAAAGCTGTAGTCTTACCCCGAATGCGGTATCAATAATGGTTATTTTGGGGTTTTTTGTTATAAGATATGCCAAAAAATAATATGTAAGTCCTATATTTGATTTTAGTTTACTTTATTTTACTTTAGTTTATTTAGTTTAGTAAAAAGGAAATAGTATTCAATTAACTGATAGCCTGAAAATAATTTATAACCCATTGGGAGCCCCTGGGGTATAGTGAAGTAAATTATGGGTAATTTTAATTGTAGTGCGCATGCCTGTTCAGTTGGAGTAATCGCGATCTTTTTATTTTCTGGTCATATACACAATGTGTTTGTACCGATGCATGTATCGTGACTCGACTCGTTTTCGTGGTCATATAGGCCCTATATAACCTATGATCACGAAAACGAGCAGAGTCGCGAAATCTGATAGATTTCCCGGAATCGTACATTCACTTTCAATAGTATACATTCTCTGAATCTGCGGAATTCCCAGAATTGGACTTTCACTTTCAATAGGATTCTCCGAATTTGATAGAATTTTCACTTTCACTGTTCATTTTTACCACGCAAAGCGACCTTAGTCGACACAGATATATGACACACTGGCTGAGTCCATGACAAATAGTTTATGTAGCATTGCTTCTTTCATTTAATTAAAGCTCACCTCGTTAAAACGCATGTTAATCGTATTTGTTTACAAATTGCATTTCAGTTTTGACAGACTATTTATTGAGGCAGAAGTGAGTTTGTTTGAAGTCAATGTTATCTCACTTGACCCCTGAACTGAAAATTTCCGTAACCGGTTCGTACAAAGATAATTGATAACGGCAATATTTTATAAATTATTTACCTTGTTTATGTCAAACGTTCTTTATTATTATACATAGATGTATGGCCAATTACTTATAGTATATTAGCCTGTGAATGAGCAAAAAAATTTGTGTCCTAAAACCAAACATATATCAGTATAATTATCAATTGCTTTATCGATAAAACCACGTGCGTCTTGTTTGGTTTAAGCATAGTTTATTTATCCACCAAATATATAATATACATAATATAAATTGAACGAGGGAATACACAAGGAATTAATATAATGTATATGGTAATATGTGATATATCTGGTAGAAAGGGAGAACGACAGTAAGCACAGGGCTTTTCAGGTGTCGTTCTCCCCATGGTAAATTGTGCTACTTTACCAGTGCATTTTTAACAAAAGCGAAAGTCTTCGAATAAATTCGAAGACGCTAGCGTTGTAAAATGTACTCGCAGAAGTTACCTTTCAGTGAAATATGTTATGAGATAATGGTCAAATGGTACAGATAAAATTTTCCCGAGTCAAATCGGTGTTTTATTCATAGAAATATGATGTTTTTTGACAAAAAAGAAACACACTTGATTTGACGTTCGGGAAAATTTGGTAGAAAAACGCATGACATCGTCGGCGACGTCCGTGCGTTTTCAATAAAAAATAAACAGATATCCCCATTCTTCATTCATACCGAAATGGATTACCGAGATCTGTATCGGAGCTATTTGGAGGATGGGATGCTGATGAGAGGTGTGTTTGGGGGTGAATTACAGATGATATGGAAGGCTTTGAGTTTAGCAGAAACGGGTACTGTAGATAACTTCTTTGATATCTACAGATACACCGTTATGCTGATGACGGACAACAGAGACCTGGTCTTTGGATTGCCACCACGGGGGTTCCGACACACCAGATTGCTGTGGACGTCAAGATTGATGGTGCGACTCGCGGCTACATCACTACAGCGGTCTATCATAATCTTCTCAGGGCATAGAGTTTACGAATTCTTGCCGCTCTGGGGGATACAGACAGGCCAGCAGTGCAATTGTGCCATTTGGTTGCGACGTTCCCAAGACCACTTTCAGCTTTATTCAAACCCAAACACATCGTGCGGTTTCTTTTGAAACCATCAAAAACGGCCCTTTTCAGGGCCTCACAAATTTTTCAAAAGAAACGCTCTACTATTGCTACTGTACGATTTGTTCATTCTTCCTGAACTTGGAGATAATGTTCACATAATTTCTTCAAACCAAAATCATTCATCATGAACTTGGAGAAAATGTTCACATAATTTATCAAAGAATACTTCCCTAACAATAAAAAAACCCACTACCACCCTTCATATCTATAATACGATCATCATATAGCATAATAATACGGAGCGTATCTTTCGTGAATTTTTAAGTGGCCCTGAAATTCTTGCCACTCTGGAGGATACAGACAGGCCAGCCGTGCAATTGTGCCATTTGGTTGCGACGTTCCCAAGACCACTTTCAGCTTTATTCAAACCCAAACACATCGTGCGGTTTCTTTTGAAACCATCCAAAACGGCCCTTTTCAGGGCCTCACAAATTTTTAAAAAGATACGCTCTACTATTGCTACTGTACGATTTGTTCATGCTTGCTGAACTTGGAGATAATGTTCACATAATTTCTCCAAACCAAAATCATTCATCATGAACTTGGAGTAAATGTTCACATAATTCATCAAAGAATACTTCCCTAACAATAACAAAAACACACTACCACCCTTCATATCTATAATACGATCATCATATAGCATAATAATACGGAGCGTATC
Organism: Siphonodentalium dalli; assembly: GCA_032622095.1. Classification (NCBI taxonomy): domain Eukaryota; kingdom Metazoa; phylum Mollusca; class Scaphopoda; order Gadilida; family Siphonodentaliidae; genus Siphonodentalium; species Siphonodentalium dalli. The sequence continues at coordinate 100,233,020 of CP136065.1, forward strand.
TTTCGTGAATTTTTAGGTGGCCCTGAAATTGGTATGTCAATCGTGTGAGGTTTCAAGTTGATTGTACATTCAGCCTGTTTTTGTGTTAATTGATTTCGCAAATCCTTCATTTTCTGACAAATATTCCGTAACAATTTTGTCTGTTCTTCCCATTGTGAACTGTTGATAACTTGGTATATAACAGGTTGAGTCATTTGTTGTGTTTTCGCCGGCGGTGTATAAACTGGTTGTTGATCCGTTCGCGGATACACCATTGGTACCTGTTGCTGTTCTACCCTTGGTGTCACATTGCCTACATACAGTGGAGTCGACATTTGCGTTGTTGCAGGAACATGGTCGTACTGCACATCAATAGTCTTGAGAAATTCCGTTACTGGATCCATGTTTAAAAATAACGCTAACGTTACAATTTACGCATGTAATAACGTTAATATCTTCGAAGATCAAATATATGGGATGCGCGGGCCCCATTGACGACATCATTGAGTTTTTCTACCAATTTTCACCGAACGTCAAATCAGGTGTGTTTCTTTGTTGTCAAACACATCATATTTCTATGAATAAAACACCGATTTGACTCGGGAAAATTTTATCTGTACCATTTGACCATTATCTCATAACATATTTCACTGAAAGGTAACTTCTACGAGTACATTTTACAACGCTAGCGTCTTCGAATTTATTCGAAGACTTTCGCTTTTGTTAAAAATGCACTGGTAATGTAGCACAATTTACCAATGCATCTATTTTTGCTCGGTATTATTCTAAGTTCAGTGTGAACAACGAAGGGGGACGCGCTTCGCTTACCACACTGCCATTAGAATCCGAGAAAAAATCGATACATTAGTAAATTGTGCTCTTTTCTGTCAAAAACCCTTCGAAACGCCCACCTTACTCTTTGGAATCTAACACAACCTCTGGGCCGACCCTGGGCGGGCCACTCTGGCCCACCCTCGCTGCGGGTCACTCTGGCCCATGCCCGCCCCAGTAAAATTTCTGGCCCACCCCCTCGCTCGGAGTCACTCTGGCCCATGGGTCAGAGTGCCCGCCCCCAATAACATTTCTGGCCCACCCACCTCGCTGCGGGCCACTCTGGTCCATGGGCCAGAGTGTCCCGCAGCGAGATGGGTGGGCCAGAAAAAATCCAAACCAAATCATGCGGGACACTCTGGCCAGAGGGGGTGGGCCAGAGTGCCCGCCAATACTACTTACATGTATTAGCGGAAGATGTTATTTGTGGCTATGGGCCAGAGTGTCCCGCAGGATTTGGTTTGGATTTTTTCTGGCCCACCCATCTCGCTGCGGGATACTCTGGCCCATGGGCCAGAGTGGCCCGCAGCGAGGGGGTGGGCCAGAAATTTTACTGGGGGCGGGCACTCTGGCCCATGGGCCAGAGTGACCCCGAGCGAGAGGGGTGGGCCAGAAATTTTACTGGGGGCGGGCACTCTGGCCCATGGGCCAGAGTGACCCGCAGCGAGGGGGTGGGCCAGGAGTGCCCGCCAATACTACTAGCATGCGATCGAGTGGTAATCAAGGATGGATTTCGACGATATTTGATACCTAAGGGTGGTTTTGTCCGGGGAGTATTTTGGGTGGGTCAAATCGTGACCCCGACCCGACCTTGACCTTCAAAATGGTAAATTCAAGGTCAAATCGGGTAAAACGTACGGATTTCGACGAAATTTGATACCTAGTGGTACTTTTCTCCGGGGAGTGTTTTGGACGGGTCAAATCATGACCCCAACCTGACCAAGACTTTAAAAATAGTCAATTCAAGGTCAAATCGCAGATTGGAAACAGCTCGGACGAAGTCCGGCCTACCAGCTAGTGTAATAAAAAGCGAGGCAGCTTGAAGAATGTAATGTATAACACGAGAAACGGGAAAACTTCATATATGGAAGTATCCAAATTTCCCAGATGGAATTTGAAAGCTAGTTTATATTATAATTATATTATAATTTATATTTATGGCTATTAATATGATCTTGGTGGCGTTACCATTTCTGACTATGGTTTTCTTGTTACATCTGCCTCTCATCCGTTCATTCTCATTTCAGATTTGGCCGTCGCATTGGAACACTAGCTCCCACCATCGTCGTGCTCGTCGTCACGCTTGTGACACCCTTCATCCAATCATACTCCTTGTATCTCGTACTGCGTTTCTTGACAGGCATTACGTTTATCGGGACTTACATGAACTTGAATAGTATAGGTAAGCCACATGATTATGTTCATATAGATAAGGCAAAGGGGATGACTTTTGACTCGCCCCATCGTAGACTTATAGGGAATAAAAATGCTGTCTGTTTATCGATGGAAAATGCAGTTTTACCGGCGACGCAAGGAGCCGGTAAACGGATATTTTTCATCAGAAAACCTACCGATAAACGTCCAAAAATCACACCAGACACCATGTGTGCCAGATGTATATATCCCCGTTCTAATTCACACGGAACGAAAAATCATGCTATAGGCACGAGAACATGCGAACGAGTTGCTGAACTGGACATGGTTAACAGTTTAGAAACAGTCCATATCACTTACTCTTAAAATTGTGTCGGCTCAATTAAAATGAAGATATAGTTATGTGATATGTTTTTGCATGATGTAAAAAAAACTAAATTATATTTGAATCCGTATTAAAATCACAACAAAAGCCCAGAAAGTTAAGACTGATCCAGTACACTCACTGCTTTATTAGTTCAAATATATATATTTGCTTTGATACAGAACAATGATTTTCTTTTCAAAACCAGGATGTGTTGTTTTTAAAGGAATATTATTCTGAAAAATGTTTAGTACTTTCTTTCAGTATACCAATATAATATAATTAAAAAGTCCAAGTTGCCCAAATAATCTTGTATTTGATCACTAATTTTGTTTTTATAACGAAAAAAAATCAAATCCGAAGAATGCCGAAGATCTTATGTTGTAGACGAGTCAAGTGATTGAAGTCACATGATCACCGGTCGGTGCGGTCACATGATATAACACGTGACAACGACGTAGCGATAGGGGAATTCCCGTTACTATCAAAACAAATCAACCTAACTATTGCCAGCGTTGTGCATATATTAGCGACATCGTCAATTACGCATAACAATATAGTATTATAAAAGCGTGCGCTTACGTCGATATAAACATTGGCCGTGGTTCGTTTGAACATCCATTTATGACACATTTCGAAGGAGGGATAACATATATAAATACATGTACATGTACGCGAACTTTCGATATACATGCTTTATATGCTCGTCAAAGTCATATCAATTTCCGTTTTAAAAAGTACTCACACATAAACGCTCTTTATTCGCACCATATTCAGCAATACGCTTAACGAGGAACGCTCTTTATTGCGTCATGGTGAAGGAAGTGGGAACACGTTTTAGAATAGTTGTCATCGTGAATATTGAATACATGTAAATACATGTACACGAACTTTCGATAAACATGCTTTATATACACGTCAGAGTCATAGCTATTTCCGGTTTATTAAACGCTCTTCATTTGCATCATATTAGGAATACGCTTGACAGGGAACGCTCTTTATTGAGTCATGGTGATATTCTTTACGGGAGTTGACATTTTTCTTGGGATGGCATTCTCGTCGGTGGTCGGTTTGTTTAATGTGGGTATTCACGTTGTGCTCAAAACACCTTTTTTCGAAGTGCACGGAATAAATTCGGGACCATTTGGTCGGCGACCACTTTAATATTTTCTGATTTTTCGCAACGGGTTTCCCCACAGAAATCCCGCCAAATGTCACGTAAACGAACATCGTTTGGAAATGAATGTAGAATACTATAATTATACCCAAATTGAGTGCATGTCACTATACCGACCACAGCTGAAAACACTGCATTTATTTGGCATTGTCACGAATGAATGAACGAAAAATGATTGTGAATATACGGTCGGGACACTCGGGGCATATATATGGAAAATTAAAAGAACACCGTGAACACGCACCCGAATAGAGTTCACATGTCGGCTCGCAGTAATATCACCACACTCACGAGTTCATGTCGATTCCGCAATTTAGCCGATAGCCGACAACCGGTGAGGGTATTATCTATTTATTTCTCGCTTATTTATTACGCGATTGTTACGGGACTATTGGACCATAGTTATTATAATGGGGGGGGGGGGGCTTTCCGATAATGTTTTGTTGTATTCATTAGGATAGCAATCATTTAAGGAACCGTGCAAAATTACTTTAATAGTAAATTAATACTATCTTTTCCTGCAAAATAAACCAATACTTGCACTAGATAATTGCTCCAACTTTTCTATGAATTCATAAATTTTAGGATGATGAGATTCTGAAAAGTTTGCCTTGACCACCAATATTGAAATTAGGCACCCCTGCGCTACCTACATATTCCGTATAACGTAATATCATTGCGACGAAAACTGTCCTCGATGACTTATTATTTAACTTATTAATGCATATGTATCTTTCCTGCAAGTCCATCAATTTAGGTCCGCCATTCAGGTTTTCAATGAGATGTGAATCATCACGCGATGATCTTATTATATCACATGAAACCCCAATGATATCACTTTAAAAAGCCAGTATATACATATTCCCTTATCTTTCACTAGTTATGAACAAATGACAGCGTGTCTTTACATTGATTCTGGCGGATTAATAATATTTCGAAAAGCCGTCAACATCAAACAATGCAAAATGATTGCTTTGTTCAATAAAGTTAAATTCTTGTCCAACTTCGTTGCACTAGCGAAAATAGACACAAAAACAAAAAGGCAAATTGGGGGGGGGGGGCTATATTTTCTGTTGCTAGCCACAGAGCGGGCAATCCCGTCGAATACGGTTGTGAAGCGTCTAAGGAAATTACGCTGTAAATGTATGATTTTTGCAGCTTCTTATACTGAGTTTGATTTGTTAAAAAGGCATAAAGCTCTAGTTTTTCCCCCTGTGATATACAAGATCTTAAACTCGTTATGTTGGGATATAAGATTTATGAAACTCGTTTGATAAATTTGATTCACTATTCGGCTACGACTCGTTGTGAATCAAATTTATCAAACTCGTTTCATAAAATCTTATATCCAACACAACGAGTTGGAGATATACAACATGGCAATGTCACTAAAGACTAGCTCTCTTCTCGCAGTTTTAGAGATGATGCCAAAGAAGAAACGTGTGATGTGCGTTATGTTGCTGGGAACTGCATTTGCAATCGGGTGTGTCTTGGGCGGCGTACTGGCTTATTTTATTCGTGACTGGAGATACCTACAGCTAGCTATCAGTCTACTGGGCCTTCCAATGTTGTCATTTATATGGTTAGCAACAAATAAATAAAATCACTCTTCTCCTATAAATGTCATGATTCAGTAAATCTATCGCATGTTGAATAGATTCTAGACCAGCCACACGCAGGGGCGCGGCGACAAGTGATTTGGGTGCGATATTTTGAGACAGTTAAAAATTCCATGCCTGCGTCAATCGTATATTTGCAAATTTAAACTTTCTATGACTGGATCTTCCTGAAAACCATGTGCCAAATTATATGCGAGTCTCCATGCATGTACATATAATGAAATTTGGAGAGTTTACGGCTTACGGAGTGTAGCAAGCGGGAGAACTCTATAAAAAAAAAATATCTCCTAATTAGGACTAGTATCTCCTAGTTAGGACTTATTATCTCCCAATTAGGACATTTTAGTCACGATGTCGTCATATTTCGCGTCATAAAACGATGGAATTAGAAAAGCTAGCCACGAATGTGATCGCAAGTGAAAATCTGGCTACGTTTTTGTGATCGATTGAAAAAGCTGGCTACGAATGTGATCGGTGTCTTGGGATAATGAACCCACATGCAGTAGTTGGCCTACAACTTCAAATGTAAGCAACACACGCAAACATGCAGCTTGATCAAGTCGATGACACTCACCAATCTAAGTTTTAAATACAATCCTATGGGAGGACAAATTCACATTTAATAATGAATTGTGCTGAAGCGCAATTGAGTGCACTGAAGCGAAAATAATTGCGATTAAGCGCAAATACCACATAATGTGATTAAGCCCAAATAGGGCATTTACTCTTTTAAAAGCACAATGAATTGCGGTTAAGCGCAATTAATTGCGCCTAAGCGTAATTGTAACTGCTATATCTAACCTACCCATAAACTATTGGCATGACCTGGTGTATCACCTAGCAACACACGAGGAGGATTGTGCTAATTTTAACCTGTTTTAATTAGCCTGAGTACTCAATGGTCAACTGTGAGTATGTATACACCAATGATAATCCCTAATTACATATTTTTGCATTACTATGGTCATATAGCTTGCATGTGGTGTCACTGTGTGAGGGCTTGCTTACCTATCATGGTTTACTTATTGACTTAAATGAAGGGAAACAACATATTTTCATATTATCAGCATCTCTGTCCAAAAAATTGATGTCTCGTTCCTGGAGCTTTGGTTCTCAGTCCTCGAGCTCTATTATATTATGTTTATTAAATCAGCATCTCTTGCACAGATCTATAGTATTTCGATGGTCATATAGCGCGAATGTGGTGTCACTGAGGGCTTGCTTCCCTCATATGGTGTGCCTGTATACTGGAAAATTGAAGAAAATCAACGTCGCCCCGACTAATACAGAAGGTAATGCTATCGCGAGTAGCCCCAACTGATACAGAAGATAATATAATGCTATCACGAGTCGCCCCGACTAAAACAGAAGTTAATAATATCGCCAATTTGATAAAGAAGTTGGGCTAGCTCCCTACCCATCCAAACCAATGAAAACAAGAGGTGATGTGTCAATAGAAGTTTAGGTTAAGTTAAGGATAAACCTGTTTACTCACCAGGGTGTTTAGTTAGATAGCGCAAATAACTGAGCTTAAGCGCAATTCATTATTAAATGTGAATCGGCCTCCCATTATACCAACCACATACAATCGGACACATATTCTATTTAGTAACTAAAACTTTAGGGTGGGATCGATGCTATAAAAAATCCTCATCATTGAATTGAATTTCATGAATTGTTTGTGAAATATGTACCAAACTAAATTCCTGGAATTTTTTTTAATTAAAGCACTAAAAGTGACTTAAAGGTCCCAAATTTGCTATCAGGGCATTGGAATTTTCAATGTGTTTCGGTGGGGACACCCCCCCCCCTGATCACCACAAATTGAGAAGGGGAAACACCCTCCCATACCAACCTCCGGCTCAGGCCAACGGCATTTGGCATATAAACAGGTGTCCCCAAATTAGCCATGGATATGTTACTGTATGGTGTATACATACTCTATGCCGTGGATTAACTATATGGTACGCATACCTGGCCCTGTAACAGAACCTTGTCATATATATAATAAAATGACCGCGGCGGATTGGTGTTGGGGGGGGGGGCTAACCACCCGATAGGTCCTTTCCCTATAACACCGCATTTTAAGCCTTTAATTTAGAAAACAAGAAAAAAAAGCGTGAGAACGAACACAGCGACGCGACCGTCCGCCGAGCGATCCGGAGACCATAATGACTATGACCGCGAAATGTATCTATGTTATCTCCTAATTAGGAGATAATACGTCTCCTAACTATGAGGTATTATCTCCTAATTAGGACTTATTGTCTCCTAATTAGGATACATTATCTCCTAATTAGGATATATTATCTCCTAATTAGGAGATATTAAGTCCTAATTAGGAGATAATAAGTCCTAGTTAGGAGATAATATCTCCTAATTAGGAGATATTGTGTGCCAATTAGGAGATACTAAGTCCTACTTAGTATATAGTATCTCCTAATTAGGAGATACTAAGTCCTAATTAGGAGATAATAATAAGTCCTATTATGAGATACTAAGTCCTTATAAATGATAATAAGTCCGATTTGGGAGATCCTAAGTCCTAATTAGGAGATATTTTCTCCTAATTAGGAGATACTAAGTCCTAATTAGGAGGTAATAATAAGTCCTATTAGGGATACTTAGTCCTCATTAGGAGATAATAAGTCCGAATTTGGAGATACTAAGTCCTAATTTGAAATACTAATTCCTAATTAGGTGACACTAAGTCCTCATTAGGAGATATTATCTCCTAATTATCTCCTAATTAACTAACACGCTTCCATAGCATTTAAAATTTAATATATTATACCCCTAAATATATATATAGAAAGTTCATGTAATAACTACACCACCTTCAATTGCAGGCTTCTTCCAGAGTCTATACGCTGGCTCACGGACAACAACAAGACTGAGAAAGCACACGAAATGCTCAGGATAATGGGCCAACAAAATGGCGTTGATGTGTCTAACATAACAATTACCACGAACGAACGCGTGACTCAGCGAGAGGGTGTACTCGATGCTTTAAAAGAACCCATACTCTTCATACGCCTGTCCATAATGGGGCTAAACTGGTAAGTTAACTCTAACCCTTACATGACTGGAGCTTCCTGAAATTTTGTGAAAACCCTGTGCCAATGCATTCTCCTATATATGCGAGTCTCCCATAGAGAGCCTCCCGTATATAAGATAATGCATTGGCCTATCTATATATAACAATATTTACCATGACCTTGTAAGCCATTTCATTCTCTTATATAATTATGCGAGGGTCCCTATGGGAGATCTTTAATGCTGCACCAGCGCAGGTCCCGTCGTGAAAGGTTAATGCTCAACCGATTGTCTACAGGGTCCGGAACATACGACATAATTTGCTCGAAAATGGCGCAAAAATTATTCGCCGTTTTAGTTTATTCACCCATATACATAACACAACCAAAAAGATAGCAATGAGCTATATAACATGTTTGTCTATAGTCACTATGAATCCCGTTCCCATATATATATGACCGTTGAGAATATATGTGTTTGGTCACCAATTTTGTGATATTTCAACGCTGAAATCCCTTTAAAACTAATATTTTCTATGTCAGGTTTTGCAGCATTCGAGATTAGGAACATATTGGAAAAACCAATGTTAAAATCTCGCCGCCATTTTTGAGCAAAGTATGACGTGGGTTCTTGGCTCTGGTTTAGACAAACTGCATGGCCACGCTGGTCTGACCACTGTCATCGGTGTTTTGTCGGTCACATTTCATTCTGATTGATCTAGCCAATGTCCAAATGGACATGGACAGTTAGGTTTATGAACATATTAGGAGAACGCATTGTAACCGAACAAAGTTTTTTTTAAATGCGAGATTTCCTCACATGCTGTATACGTGATGGCAGTGGTTATGTCAGCGTATCGAGTGGACTGCATGAACGCGATCATGCAGTTTGTGGTCTAACAGCGATTTTGACTGCGGAGAGGTGTTCTGAGTTGCAGCACTCGCCGTGAGAGCAATTGTTTTATTAGGGCAGAAGCTTGACGACTCCACCATTAAATGCACCTAAATTTAACCCTTTACCCAGCAGAACGGCCCTGTGCCAATGCATTATCTTATATATGCGAGTCGACCATAGGTCGCCTCGCATATATAAGAGAAAGCATTGGCTTAACACATATTAAAAATGATAAAATTATCAAAGAATGTAGAAAAAATGGTAAAAAGTGTAAAAAAAAGGATTTTTTTTTAGGCCAATGCATTCTCTTATATATGCGAGGCGACCTATGGTCGACTCGCATATTTAAGAGAATGCATTGGCACAGGGCATAACTGTAACCATCACAATGTGGTCAATGAACCGGTTCCAATTATATCCATATTTGTATGGTTTTATTGAGACAGACCGAAGATATTTTAGCTGTTGAAGCTTTATTTGGGCGTTTTTGGCCGTTTTGTTGGGTAAAGGGTTAATGCAAGTGTTTTCATCCGGACAGTCGAAGAAATTTTATCTATTCTACACATTGTGTTGATTATGACATCTAAACACAGGACGATATATTGTGGTACTTTCACAAGAAACATCACCGATGAAGGAAATATGTATTGTTTTCCACAATTCCAATTTAAAATAGAATAGAATGGTCTTGTATTTTTCCAAATTCAAAATTTCAAACTATGAGTAACGCGTTCACACACAAAAAAACTGTCAGATCAAGTTGCATCCATAATCAATGGAACGCAATCCGACAAACATTTATTCCTTATATTAATTTACGCTCAAATAGCAGATTAAAAGAGAACTTAGTGCCCATTTAAACGATATTTTGGTATAAACGCGTTAAGGGTCATATGCACGTTTTGCCAAACTTGAAAATTTCCTGGAATTTCAAAATTGATTTTATCGACATCTGCCAGAATTTCTTGTGAAATTTGGTACAAGTTATTACTGTGACACAATATTTAAGAATCATTGACCCATTGGATATTATAACTTCATTTACTTTACTTTTATGGAATGAAAAATATTTTTAAAACTTCACTGTTTTCAGGTACCAAGAACTTCTGTAAAATATATTTTTTTCTAAAGTGCAGTCCATATATCCATGACATCATCCATGTATCTCAAGATCAGATCTTGAGATACATGGATGATGTCAGACATGATAGGAGACTGAATTATTCTTTATTTGTAAAATTTACTGATTATTTTCATATAGAAAGGCAACTACCCATAAATAATTTTCTATATTTGAGAATTTTCATGTCATGCAATATTGGGCTGATATGAGTTGTGGGCCATGGGTTCATAACCAAGTTAAACCTGACCCCATATCTCTTAAAACTGTGGCCTAATTCAAGTTGATCAATCTAAAATCCATTGTTTTTGTTGTTCAGATTCTATACTGTGAAAATGATGATATGAGAAACTCAAGATTGTTTGCCAGATAGATCCAGAGAAATTCTTTGTTGAAAATCTCTTGCCATTTTAGCTGGATTTATGCAAAACGTGCGTCTCCTCCTTAATTGTAAGTTGCTTGCATATACAATATGGACACAAGTCGAGGCCCGCCCGCGATGTCACATGCAGCCTGAGAACCAATGTCCTCAGGCTGCATTGAACTCCCGCAGCGCGAATGTATGTATATGAGTGTAAATGTTGATAAATTTGTTTTTGGCGTTTGCTATTTTCTGTTTGTAGGGCAATATCGTCGATGGTGTATTATGGACTCACATTTACGTCGGGTTCGATAGGCGGCAGCGTCTTCCTGAACTACGTCATATTTGCTCTCGTCGAATTACCAGCGAATATATTTTGCATTTTTCTGTTGGATGTCGTTGGGAGGAAGAAGCTGTATATTTCCATGGCAATGACAAGCGGCATCATGTGTTTCCTCGCTATATTTCCAACTCTTCACGATCCCGTAGGTACGGAGCCATTTTATCGAACGCCTCAGTTGTGTTGAGGCAGTGTGTGTGACTTTATGCAAACAACGTTCAGTAGGGGTCTCTGCTAACGGGGACCAAATTCATTCTGTTTCGTGATTTACGCCTTGAATTTGGTAGTAAACTAGAATATAGGCATTGGCTCTATGACGCTCCGATGCTCTGCTGTGTTCGCCATCTAATCGTGACGTAGCCTCACAGAATCAGTGCCCACTCAAGGAGTTAATCACGCACCCGACAGAATAAATCGGGTCTTCGTTGCCAGAGACTTAAATTTACTAAACGTTGATTAAATAAAGTCACACACACTTAGTACAATTCTGGCGTAACTTCCATCTTCGTGGCTTCTTATGATGGTAGCGCAGCTCAGTTTGCAATGTGCATGGCGAAACATTGTTTACCTTTGTCGGGTTTGAATGCTATTTTGAGAGATAATAGTACGACATTAGAGAAGGGTACCGACCTACATGTATATCGACTTTCGTCGCTGGGTTTTCTCCCTTTTTATGTTATTAAAAGTGCCATTGGGTCCTTCTGATTTACTATGATGTTAGTGGGGCAAAATGATGCTGTTAAGAATAATATTAACCATAGACGCACACTCCACTAATCATGTCAAGTGTGCGTGGTTTGTTTGTAAGTCAAGGGTTATTTTTATACAGAAAATACGCGTGTATACTTCTCATTTATACACTGAGATTTAACAACATGTAATTTATCATTTTTATAAAATTAATTATTTTGTCTATATTTCAAAACTTAAAGCTTGTTTGTGTCATTTATTCGCTCGCGACCTGATATTAGGAACTAAAATGTCCCTTCGACTTCGTGCTTCGCCATTCTAGTTCCAAAGTCCAGTCACTTGTTCGTTAACCCCGACAAAACGTTCGCACAAACAGGCTATAGTCACCAGGAAACATACTAATGGGCATATTCCTTTTAACAGGACTGCAAACCATGACAGTAGCATTTTCAATGGTCGGTAAGATGGCAACGACAGCATCATTCGCTATACTATATATGTACACTCCAGAGCTGTTCCCTACGACAGTCCGTGCCTCGGCCTTAGGAGCAGCTTCATGTGTTGGTCGCTTGGGAAGTATGGTAGCACCATACGTTGCAGATTTGGTATGTTGGTATACTTTGCCGCATGTCTATTAATACAGATGATCTGTCGCTCTCGCAACACATAAAGTATCAAGTCAGGCATAATTGTAATAGTGACTGCTTGTCATCTATTCTATATATATAAAAGAGTAGGACATGTCTGTCTGTCCGGATTTTTCTCCCAGACCCCTAGACAGATTTCAACGAAATTTGGTGTGGCGACTCGGGGTACCTTGGCGGATGTTATAACATCGTTTGTTTTCAAAAAATTAGAATTAAAACAAAAATGGGTTTCTTAAATTGAGTTTTTCCAGCCGCAATATTCATTGCACATCCGAAGAAATTGCTGACCCAACGAGGGCAACCATTGATTCGATACTTTCATACTTCTCGAAGAACTCGCTCACAATTTATACGTGCATGGTCGAAGGCAAGTTGCGTCCACGCGACCACACATTTACCAGTTGTACAATTTATGGTTCGCAAAACCAATTTCTTGAAATTGGCTGTTTCCATCGTCTGGCAATTATATTGGATCACACATACATATTCTGTGATATGTAGCGTTGATAACATTGAAGGGACCCAAGGCCTTCGAAATGAGCTCATGTGACATAGTATACAGTTATTGTACAATGTTGTGTACAGTATGTGTTTTTCTTGTACGAGTCCAATATGACTTTTCACGACAACCTGGACGAGTACAAGAAAAACTCATACTGTACACAACATTGTATAATGACATTTTTATTATCCATCTGTATACGTTTATCCAAATTTTGGGAATAAAACTTTTGTATTTATTTTTGGAATTTGTCGGCACTTAATTCTCTATAAAAGCCTTATTTTGATCATCAGAAAGCATGATTTGGAACAGTAAACACGGAAGTGAAAAAAAACTCAATGCGGAAGTGAAATGTCTGCTAAATCCACCATTGTTGCGCGCGCATCACAATTTCACCGATTCATTTGGCAATAGATTTAATTCGTGACGTCACAGAGTCCCGATAAAAAAGTCATGTTGCACTCTTGGGAGTCCAATATGACATTCGTGAGTCCAATATGATTTTTTCCCGGATTATCACGTGGCAAATTTTGTGTACAGTATGTGTTTTTCTTGTACGAGTCCAGGTTGTGGTGAAAAGTCATATTGGACGAGACACGCCATTGTATAATGACATTTTTATTATCCATCTGTATGTTTATCCAAATTTTGGAAATAAAAGTTTTGTGGTTATTTTTGGTATTTGTCGGCACTTAATTCTCTATAAAAGCCTGTACCGTATATTGATCATCAGAAAGCATGATTTGGAAAAAGTAAACACGGAAGTCAGCGGAAGTGAGAACAAACTCAATGCGGAAGTGAAACGTCTGCTAAAATCCATCAATGTTGCGCGCGCATCACAATTTCACCGATTCATTTCGCAATAGAGTTAAATCGTGACGTCACGGAGTCCAATATGAAAAGTCATATTGTACAGTCGGGAGTCCAATATGACTTTCGGGAGTCCAATATGACTTTTTTCAGGACTATCACGTGGCGGCTTTTGCCCAATCGGAAATTGTGTTAGTTAAGGGATGGATAATAAAATAAATTATATTAGTCCAAGTCTTCTCGTTCAGAAAACAGCTAAGATATTGGGATGGCGTGATGCATTTCGCCATCCCAATATCTTAGCTGGATTTAGTACGAGAAGACTTGGACTAAAATTACATAAAAATCTGTAAATCAAATAATATCAAGAAGTACATGACAATAGATTGACTTCATTATTAATAACTTTCCAGCAATGAAATTTCGCATGCCAAAACTATTGTTATGTTAACAGTATTGTTATTGTGGAATTGCCGATAAAAGTCGAAAATCACATTCAGATTGAAATATGTGAACTTGATGCACGATTGACCATGTTTGTTGACAAACCACTGTAACGGTTTTGATTACATAACAACGGTTTCAACACGTGACATGTCGTTACTGAAATACTATCAATAATCAATATAAGAATAAAGTTTATCTATTTACTAATGTTCTTCTCAGTGGTGGTGTTTATAGAGACTTATATTATTTGCACATTTACCCACTTCGAGCGCCGTGTGTCCCTTTAATTGAGAATATATTTTAAACGTTGTTGGTCCGTGGTCCGTGGATAATCACAACACAGACATGTTTACGGCGCTAACTATACCGCAGAATTTACAGATCACGATTTATAAATAAGAATAAAATAGAAAGATCAATTCGAATATTGAGTTATGTAAAAAGTTAAATATATAAGAATAAAATAGCAAAATGAAACTTAAAGATGGCCTATAGCTTCCTATAATAAGTGTTATATAGTTTGCTGTTTATAAAATAATAGATATGAATCGAAGACCCATGTATGGAAACGCTTTCATTATATTATAATTGATTTTATTTCGAATTTTCTGGTATAATACATGCCATCAATTTTTGGACATTTTACGGCTCGCAGATCATCGCAAGCGGGAGAAGTTTCGCTATCTGAGTTAGCATCAACGTCCTATCACGGTCTGTTCTAAAAATAGTATCCCAAAACTGTCCCAATTGATTATCTCATTATATAAGAAAAAGTCGATATAAAATAAATATTAATTGATAGAAGCGTTTCCGGACAGATATTTTCGACTCATATTTATTATGTTATACCCTGAACCCTATATACAACGTATTTATATATGAAGAGATTATCCTTATTTAAAATATTGAATTAAACTGCCTGTGAAAGAATAAAATTGCAAGATACAAATTAAAATATTGAATTGAATGAAAAGATCAAATTAAGAGTTGGAATATTGATTTATATGTATAATGAATTATGACTATCTTGACCCTCCATAGCATTAGTGTCGCACCATCAAACTATTGAGTTTTGTCGGAATCTTGCGGAATGATAGAAAACCATTTTTTCACAATAATTCACGAATTTTCACCCCTGTTTAAGTGGTCCTTCTAATTTTCTCTGAAGTTGGTGGGTCCTGCTTAATTGATATGATGGTCGTGTTTAATTGATATGATGGTCCTGCTTAATTGATATGATGGTCGTGTTTAATTGATATGATGGTCCTGCTTAATTGATATGATGGTCCTGTTTAATTGATATGATGGTCCTGTTTAATTGATATGATGGTCCTGTTTATTTGATAGGATGGTCCAGCTTAATTGATATGATGGTCCTGTTTAATTGATATGATGGTCCTGTTTAATTGATATGATGGTCCTGTTTAATTGATATGATGGTCCTGTTTAATTGATATGGTGGTTCTGTTTAATTGATATGATGGTTCTGTTTAATTGGTAGGATGGTCCTGTTTAATTGATATGATGGTCCTGTTTAATTGATATGATGGTCCTGCTTAATTGATATGGTGGTTCTGTTTAATTGATATGATGGTCCTGTTTAATTGGTATGATGGTCCTGTTTAATTGATATGATGGTCCTGTTTAATTGATATGATGGTCCTGCTTAATTGATATGATGGTCCTGTTTAATTGATATGATGGTCCTGTTTAATTGATATGATGGTTCTGTTTAATTGATATGATGGTCCAGCTTAATTGATATGATGGTTCTGTTTAATTGATATGATGGTTCTGTTTAATTGATATGATGGTCCTGCTTAATTGATATGATGGTCCTGTTTAATTGATATGATGGTCCTGTTTAATTGATATGATGGTCCTGTTTAATTGATATGGTGGTCCTGCTTAATTGATATGATGGTCCAGCTTAATTGATATGATGGTCCTGTTTAATTGATATGATGGTCCAGCTTAATTGATATGATGGTCCTGTTTAATTGGTAGGATGGTCCTGTTTAATTGATATGATGGTCCTGCTTAATTGATATGATGGTCCTGTTTAATTGATATGACGGTCCTGTTTAATTGATATGGTGGTCCTGCTTAATTGATATGATGGTTCTGCTTAATTGATATGATGGTCCTGCTTAATTGATAAGATGGTCCTGCTTAATTGATATGATGGTCCTGTTTAATTGATATGATGGTCCTGTTTAATTGGTAGGATGGTCATGTTTAATTGATATGATGGTTCTGATTAATTGATATGATGGTCCTGTTTAATTGATATGGTGGTCCTGCTTAATTGATATGATGGTCCTGCTTAATTGATATGATGGTCCTGTTTAATTGATATGATGGTCCTGTTTAATTGATATGATGGTCCTGTTTAATTGGTAGGATGGTTCTGTTTAATTGATATGATGGTTCTGATTAATTGATATGATGGTCCTGTTTAATTGATATGGTGGTCCTGCTTAATTGATATGATGGTCCTGCTTAATTGATATGATGGTCCTGTTTAATTGATATGATGGTCCTGTTTAATTGATATGATGGTCCTGTTTAATTGGTAGGATGGTCCTGTTTAATTGATATGGTGGTCCTGCTTAATTGATATGATGGTCCTGCTTAATTGATATGATGGTCCTGTTTAATTGATATGATGGTCCTGTTTAATTGATATGATGGTCCTGTTTAATTGGTAGGATGGTCCTGTTTAATTGATATGATGGTTCTGCTTAATTGATATGATGGTCCTGCTTAATTGATATGATGGTCCTGTTTAATTGATATGATGGTCCTGTTTAATTGATATGATGGTCCAGCTTAATTGATATGATGGTGCTGTTTAATTGATATGATGGTCCTGCTTAATTGATATGATGGTCCTGTTTAATTGGTAGGATGGTCCTGTTTAATTGATATGATGGTCCTGTTTAATTGATATGATGGTCCTGCTTAATTGATATGATGGTCCTGCTTAATTGATATGATGGTTCTGCTTAATTGATATGATGGTCCTGCTTAATTGATATGATGGTTCTGCTTAATTGATATGATGGTCCTGCTTAATTGATATGATGGTCCTGTTTAATTGGTAGGATGGTCCTGTTTAATTGATATGATGGTCCTGTTTAATTGATATGATGGTCCTGTTTAATTGATATGGTGGTCCTGCTTAATTGATATGATGGTTCTGCTTAATTGATATGATGGTCCTGCTTAATTGATAAGATGGTCCTGCTTAATTGATATGATGGTCCTGTTTAATTGATATGATGGTCCAGCTTAATTGATATGATGGTCCTGTTTAATTGATATGATGGTCCTGCTTAATTGATATGATGGTCCTGTTTAATTGGTAGGATGGTCCTGTTTAATTGATATGATCGTCCTGTTTAATTGATATGATGGTCCTGCTTAATTGATATGATGGTCCTGTTTAATTGGTAGGATGGTCCTGTTTAATTGATATGATGGTCCTGTTTAATTGATATGATGGTCCAGCTTAATTGATATGATGGTCCTGCTTAATTGATATGATGGTCCTGTTTAATTGATATGATGGTCCTGTTTAATTGGTAGGATGGTCCTGTTTAATTGATATGATGGTTCTGATTAATTGATATGATGGTCCTGTTTAATTGATATGGTGGTCCTGCTTAATTGATATGATGGTCCTGCTTAATTGATATGATGGTCCTGCTTAATTGATATGATGGTCCTGCTTAATTGATATGGTGATCCTGCTTAATTGATAAGATGGTCCTGCTTAATTGATATGATGGTCCTCTTTAATTGATATGATGGTCCAGCTTAATTGATATGATGGTCCTGTGTAATTGGTAGGATGGTCCTGTTTAATTGATATGATGGTCCAGCTTAATTGATATGATGGTCCTGTTTAATTGGTAGGATGGTCCTGTTTAATTGATATGATGGTCCAGCTTAATTGATATGATGGTCCTGTTTAATTGATATGATGGTCCAGCTTAATTGATATGATGGTCCTGTTTAATTGATGTGATGGTTCTGATTAATTGATATGATGGTCCTGTTTAATTGATATGATGGTCCTGTTTAATTGGTAGGATGGTCCTGTTTAATTGATATGATGGTTCTGATTAATTGATATGATGGTCCAGCTTAATTGATATGATGGTCCTGTTTAATTGGTAGGATGGTCCTGTTTAATTGATATGATGGTCCAGCTTAATTGATATGATGGTCCTGTTTAATTGATATGATGGTCCTGCTTAATTGATATGATGGTCCTGTTTAATTGATATGATGGTTCTGATTAATTGATATGATGGTCCAGCTTAATTGATATGATGGTCCTGTTTAATTGGTAGGATGGTCCAGTTTAATTGATATGATGGTCCAGCTTAATTGATATGATGGTCCTGTTTAATTGATATGATGGTTCTGATTAATTGATATGATGGTCCTGTTTAATTGATATGATGGTCCTGTTTAATTGGTAGGATGGTTCTGTTTAATTGATATGATGGTTCTGATTAATTGATATGATGGTCCTGTTTAATTGATATGATGGTCCTGCTTAATTGATATGATGGTCCTGTTTAATTGATATGATGGTCCTGCTTAATTGATATGATGGTCCTGTTTAATTGATATGATGGTCCTGTTTAATTGATATGATGGTTCTGATTAATTGATATGATGGTCCTGTTTAATTGATATGATGGTTCTAATTAATTGATATGATGGTCCTGTTTAATTGATATGATGGTTCTAATTAATTGATATGATGGTTCTGATTAATTGATATGATGGTCCTGTTTAATTGATATGATGGTTCTAATTAATTGATATGATGGTCCTGTTTAATTGATATGATGGTTCTGATTAATTGATATGATGGTCCTGTTTAATTGATATGATGGTCCTGTTTAATTGATATGATGGTCCTGCTTAATTGATATGATGGTCCTGTTTAATTGATATGATGGTCCTGCTTAATTGATATGATGGTCCTGTTTAATTGATATGATGGTCCTGCTTAATTGATATGATGGTCCTGTTTAATTGATATGATGGTCCTGTTTAATTGATATGATGGTTCTGATTAATTGATATGATGGTCCTGTTTAATTGATATGATGGTTCTGATTAATTGATATGATGGTCCTGTTTAATTGATATGATGGTTCTAATTAATTGATATGATGGTCCTGTTTAATTGATATGATGGTTCTAATTAATTGATATGATGGTTCTGATTAATTGATATGATGGTCCTGTTTAATTGATATGATGGTTCTAATTAATTGATATGATGGTCCTGTTTAATTGATATGATGGTTCTGATTAATTGATATGATGGTCCTGTTTAATTGATATGATGGTCCTGTTTAATTGATATGATGGTCCTGTTTAATTGATATGATGGTCCTGTTTAATTGATATGATGGTCCTGCTTAATTGATATGATGGTTCTGCTTAATTGATATGATGGTCCTGCTTAATTGATATGATGGTTCTGCTTAATTGATATGATGGTCCTGCTTAATTGATATGATGGTCCTGTTTAATTGGTAGGATGGTCCTGTTTAATTGATATGATAGTCCTGTTTAATTGATATGATGGTCCTGTTTAATTGATATGTTGGTCCTGCTTAATTGATATGATGGTTCTGCTTAATTGATATGATGGTCCTGCTTAATTGATAAGATGGTCCTGCTTAATTGATATGATGGTCCTGTTTAATTGATATGATGGTCCAGCTTAATTGATATGATGGTCCTGTTTAATTGATATGATGGTCCTGCTTAATTGATATGATGGTCCTGTTTAATTGGTAGGATGGTCCTGTTTAATTGATATGATCGTCCTGTTTAATTGATATGATGGTCCTGCTTAATTGATATGATGGTCCTGTTTAATTGGTAGGATGGTCCTGTTTAATTGATATGATGGTCCTGTTTAATTGATATGATGGTCCAGCTTAATTGATATGATGGTCCTGCTTAATTGATATGATGGTCCTGTTTAATTGATATGATGGTCCTGTTTAATTGGTAGGATGGTCCTGTTTAATTGATATGATGGTTCTGATTAATTGATATGATGGTCCTGTTTAATTGATATGGTGGTCCTGCTTAATTGATATGATGGTCCTGCTTAATTGATATGATGGTCCTGCTTAATTGATATGATGGTCCTGCTTAATTGATATGGTGATCCTGCTTAATTGATAAGATGGTCCTGCTTAATTGATATGATGGTCCTGTTTAATTGATATGATGGTCCAGCTTAATTGATATGATGGTCCTGTGTAATTGGTAGGATGGTCCTGTTTAATTGATATGATGGTCCAGCTTAATTGATATGATGGTCCTGTTTAATTGGTAGGATGGTCCTGTTTAATTGATATGATGGTCCAGCTTAATTGATATGATGGTCCTGTTTAATTGATATGATGGTCCAGCTTAATTGATATGATGGTCCTGTTTAATTGATGTGATGGTTCTGATTAATTGATATGATGGTCCTGTTTAATTGATATGATGGTCCTGTTTAATTGGTAGGATGGTCCTGTTTAATTGATATGATGGTTCTGATTAATTGATATGATGGTCCAGCTTAATTGATATGATGGTCCTGTTTAATTGGTAGGATGGTCCTGTTTAATTGATATGATGGTCCAGCTTAATTGATATGATGGTCCTGTTTAATTGATATGATGGTCCTGCTTAATTGATATGATGGTCCTGTTTAATTGATATGATGGTTCTGATTAATTGATATGATGGTCCAGCTTAATTGATATGATGGTCCTGTTTAATTGGTAGGATGGTCCAGTTTAATTGATATGATGGTCCAGCTTAATTGATATGATGGTCCTGTTTAATTGATATGATGGTTCTGATTAATTGATATGATGGTCCTGTTTAATTGATATGATGGTTCTGTTTAATTGATATGATGGTCCTGTTTAATTGATATGATGGTTCTGATTAATTGATATGATGGTTCTGATTAATTGATATGATGGTTCTGATTAATTGATATGATGGTCCAGTTTAATTGATATGATGGTCCAGCTTAATTGATATGATGGTCCTGTTTAATTGATATGATGGTTCTGATTAATTGATATGATGGTCCTGTTTAATTGATATGATGGTCCTGTTTAATTGGTAGGATGGTCCTGTTTAATTGATATGATGGTCCTGTTTAATTGATATGATGGTTCTGATTAATTGATATGATGGTCCTGTTTAATTGATATGATGGTCCTGTTTAATTGATATGATGGTCCCGTTTAATTGATATGATGGTCCTGTTTAATTGATATGATGGTTCTGTTTAATTGATATGATGGTTCTGATTAATTGATATGATGGTCCCGTTTAATTGATATGATGGTCCTGCTTAATTGATATGATGGTCCTGTTTAATTGATATGATGGTCCTGCTTAATTGATATGATGGTCCTGTTTAATTGATATGATGGTCCCGTTTAATTGATATGATGGTCCTGCTTAATTGATATGATGGTCCTGTTTAATTGATATGATGGTCCTGCTTAATTGATATGATGGTCCTGTTTAATTGATATGATGGTCCTGTTTAATTGATATGATGGTCCTGCTTAATTGATATGATGGTCCTGTTTAATTGATATGATGGTCCCGTTTAATTGATATGATGGTCCTGCTTAATTGATATGATGGTCCTGTTTAATTGATATGATGGTCCTGTTTAATTGATATGATGGTCCTGTTTAATTGATATGATGGTCCTGTTTAATTGATATGATGGTCCTGTTTAATTGATATGATGGTCCTGTTTAATTGATATGATGGTTCTGATTAATTGATATGATGGTTCTGTTTAATTGATATGATGGTCCTGTTTAATTGATATGATGGTCCTGTTTAATTGATATGATGGTCCTGTTTAATTGATATGATGGTTCTGCTTAATTGGTAGGATGGTCCTGTTTAATTGATATGATGGTTCTGATTAATTGATATGATGGTCCTGTTTAATTGATATGATGGTCCTGCTTAATTGATATGATGGTCCTGTTTAATTGATATGATGGTCCTGTTTAATTGATATGATGGTTCTGATTAATTGATATGATGGTCCTGTTTAATTGATATGATGGTTCTAATTAATTGATATGATGGTCCTGTTTAATTGATATGATGGTTCTAATTAATTGATATGATGGTTCTGATTAATTGATATGATGGTCCTGTTTAATTGATATGATGGTTCTAATTAATTGATATGATGGTCCTGTTTAATTGATATGATGGTTCTGATTAATTGATATGATGGTCCTGTTTAATTGATATGATGGTCCTGCTTAATTGATATGATGGTCCTGTTTAATTGATATGATGGTCCTGCTTAATTGATATGATGGTTCTGATTAATTGATATGATGGTCCTGTTTAATTGATATGATGGTCCTGCTTAATTGATATGATGGTCCTGTTTAATTGATATGATGGTCCTGTTTAATTGATATGATGGTTCTGATTAATTGATATGATGGTCCTGTTTAATTGATATGATGGTTCTGATTAATTGATATGATGGTCCTGTTTAATTGATATGATGGTTCTAATTAATTGATATGATGGTCCTGTTTAATTGATATGATGGTTCTAATTAATTGATATGATGGTTCTGATTAATTGATATGATGGTCCTGTTTAATTGATATGATGGTTCTAATTAATTGATATGATGGTCCTGTTTAATTGATATGATGGTTCTGATTAATTGATATGATGGTCCTGTTTAATTGATATGATGGTCCTGTTTAATTGATATGATGGTCCTGTTTAATTGATATGATGGTCCTGTTTAATTGATATGATGGTCCTGCTTAATTGATATGATGGTTCTGCTTAATTGATATGATGGTCCTGCTTAATTGATATGATGGTTCTGCTTAATTGATATGATGGTCCTGCTTAATTGATATGATGGTCCTGTTTAATTGGTAGGATGGTCCTGTTTAATTGATATGATAGTCCTGTTTAATTGATATGATGGTCCTGTTTAATTGATATGTTGGTCCTGCTTAATTGATATGATGGTTCTGCTTAATTGATATGATGGTCCTGCTTAATTGATAAGATGGTCCTGCTTAATTGATATGATGGTCCTGTTTAATTGATATGATGGTCCAGCTTAATTGATATGATGGTCCTGTTTAATTGATATGATGGTCCTGCTTAATTGATATGATGGTCCTGTTTAATTGGTAGGATGGTCCTGTTTAATTGATATGATCGTCCTGTTTAATTGATATGATGGTCCTGCTTAATTGATATGATGGTCCTGTTTAATTGGTAGGATGGTCCTGTTTAATTGATATGATGGTCCTGTTTAATTGATATGATGGTCCAGCTTAATTGATATGATGGTCCTGCTTAATTGATATGATGGTCCTGTTTAATTGATATGATGGTCCTGTTTAATTGGTAGGATGGTCCTGTTTAATTGATATGATGGTTCTGATTAATTGATATGATGGTCCTGTTTAATTGATATGGTGGTCCTGCTTAATTGATATGATGGTCCTGCTTAATTGATATGATGGTCCTGCTTAATTGATATGATGGTCCTGCTTAATTGATATGGTGATCCTGCTTAATTGATAAGATGGTCCTGCTTAATTGATATGATGGTCCTGTTTAATTGATATGATGGTCCAGCTTAATTGATATGATGGTCCTGTGTAATTGGTAGGATGGTCCTGTTTAATTGATATGATGGTCCAGCTTAATTGATATGATGGTCCTGTTTAATTGGTAGGATGGTCCTGTTTAATTGATATGATGGTCCAGCTTAATTGATATGATGGTCCTGTTTAATTGATATGATGGTCCAGCTTAATTGATATGATGGTCCTGTTTAATTGATGTGATGGTTCTGATTAATTGATATGATGGTCCTGTTTAATTGATATGATGGTCCTGTTTAATTGGTAGGATGGTCCTGTTTAATTGATATGATGGTTCTGATTAATTGATATGATGGTCCAGCTTAATTGATATGATGGTCCTGTTTAATTGGTAGGATGGTCCTGTTTAATTGATATGATGGTCCAGCTTAATTGATATGATGGTCCTGTTTAATTGATATGATGGTCCTGCTTAATTGATATGATGGTCCTGTTTAATTGATATGATGGTTCTGATTAATTGATATGATGGTCCAGCTTAATTGATATGATGGTCCTGTTTAATTGGTAGGATGGTCCAGTTTAATTGATATGATGGTCCAGCTTAATTGATATGATGGTCCTGTTTAATTGATATGATGGTTCTGATTAATTGATATGATGGTCCTGTTTAATTGATATGATGGTTCTGTTTAATTGATATGATGGTCCTGTTTAATTGATATGATGGTTCTGATTAATTGATATGATGGTTCTGATTAATTGATATGATGGTTCTGATTAATTGATATGATGGTCCAGTTTAATTGATATGATGGTCCAGCTTAATTGATATGATGGTCCTGTTTAATTGATATGATGGTTCTGATTAATTGATATGATGGTCCAGCTTAATTGATATGATGGTCCTGTTTAATTGATATGATGGTTCTAATTAATTGATATGATGGTCCCGTTTAATTGATATGATGGTCCTGCTTAATTGATATGATGGTCCTGTTTAATTGATATGATGGTCCTGCTTAATTGATATGATGGTCCTGTTTAATTGATATGATGGTCCCGTTTAATTGATATGATGGTCCTGCTTAATTGATATGATGGTCCTGTTTAATTGATATGATGGTCCTGCTTAATTGATATGATGGTCCTGTTTAATTGATATGATGGTCCTGTTTAATTGATATGATGGTCCTGCTTAATTGATATGATGGTCCTGTTTAATTGATATGATGGTCCCGTTTAATTGATATGATGGTCCTGCTTAATTGATATGATGGTCCTGTTTAATTGATATGATGGTCCTGTTTAATTGATATGATGGTCCTGTTTAATTGATATGATGGTCCTGTTTAATTGATATGATGGTCCTGTTTAATTGATATGATGGTCCTGTTTAATTGATATGATGGTTCTGATTAATTGATATGATGGTTCTGTTTAATTGATATGATGGTCCTGTTTAATTGATATGATGGTCCTGTTTAATTGATATGATGGTCCTGTTTAATTGATATGATGGTTCTGCTTAATTGGTAGGATGGTCCTGTTTAATTGATATGATGGTCCTGTTTAATTGATATGATGGTTCTGCTTAATTGGTAGGATGGTCCTGTTTAATTGATATGATGGTTCTGATTAATTGATATGATGGTCCTGTTTAATTGATATGATGGTCCTGTTTAATTGATATGATGGTCCTGTTTAATTGATATGATGGTCCCGTTTAATTGATATGATGGTCCTGCTTAATTGATATGATGGTCCTGTTTAATTGATATGATGGTCCTGCTTAATTGATATGATGGTCCTGTTTAATTGATATGATGGTCCTGTTTAACTGATATGATGGTTCTGATTAATTGATATGATGGTCCTGTTTAATTGATATGATGGTCCTGTTTAATTGATATGATGGTCCTGCTTAATTGATATGATGGTCCTGTTTAATTGATATGATGGTCCTGTTTAATTGATATGATAGTCCTGTTTTATTGATATGATGGTCCTGTTTAATTGATATGATGGTCCTGTTTAATTGATAAGATGGTCCTGTTTAATTGATATGATGGTCCTGTTTAATTGATATGATGGTCCTGTTTAATTGATATGATGGTCCTGATTAATTGATATGATGGTCCTGTTTAATTGATATGATGGTCCTGTTTAATTGATATGATGGTCCTGCTTAATTGATATGATGGTTCTGATTAATTGATATGATGGTCCTGTTTAATTGATATGATGGTCCTGTTTAATTGATATGATGGTCCTGCTTAATTGATATGATGGTTCTGTTTAATTGATATGATGGTCCTGTTTAATTGATATGATGGTCCTGCTTAATTGATATGATGGTCCTGTTTAATTGATATGATGGTCCTGCTTAATTGATATGATGGTTCTGTTTAGTTGGTAGGATGGTCCTGTTTAATTGATATGATGGTCCTGTTTCATTGATATGATGGTTCTGATTAATTGATATGATGGTCCTGTTTAATTGATATGATGGTCCTGTTTAATTGATATGATGGTCCTGCTTAATTGATATGATGGTTCTGTTTAATTGATATGATGGTCCTGTTTAATTGATATGATGGTCCTGCTTAATTGATATGATGGTCCTGTTTAATTGATATGATGGTCCTGCTTAATTGATATGATGGTTCTGTTTAATTGGTAGGATGGTCCTGTTTAATTGATATGATGGTTCTGATTAATTGATATGATGGTCCTGCTTAATTGATATGATGGTTCTGTTTAATTGATATGATGGTCCTGTTTAATTGATATGATGGTCCTGTTTAATTGATATGATGGTTCTGATTAATTGATATGATGGTCCTGCTTAATTGATATGATGGTCCTGCTTAATTGATATGATGGTCCTGTTTAATTGATATGATGGTCCTGTTTAATTGATATGATGGTCCTGTTTAATTGATATGATGGTTCTGATTAATTGATATGATGGTCCTGTTTAATTGATATGATGGTTCTGTTTAATTGATGTGATGGTCCTGTTTAATTGATATGATGGTTCTGATTAATTGATATGATGGTCTTGTTTAATTGGTAGGATGGTCCTGTTTAATTGGTAGGATGGTCCTGTTTAATTGGTAGGATGGTCCTGTTTAATTGATATGATGGTTCTGATTAATTGATATGATGGTCCTGTTTAATTGATATGATGGTTCTGATTAATTGATATGATGGTCCTGTTTAATTGATATGATGGTCCTGTTTAATTGATATGATGGTCCTGCTTAATTGATATGATGGTTCTGTTTAATTGATATGATGGTCCTGTTTAATTGGTAGGATGGTCCTGTTTAATTGATATGATGGTTCTGATTAATTGATATGATGGTCCTGTTTAATTGATGTGATGGTCCTGTTTAATTGATATGATGGTTCTGATTAATTGATATGATGGTCCTGTTTAATTGATATGATGGTCCTGTTTAATTGATATGATGGTTCTGATTAATTGATATGATGGTCCTGTTTAATTGATATGATGGTCCTGTTTAATTGATATGATGGTTCTGTTTAATTGATATGATGGTTCTGATTAATTGATATGATGGTTCTGCTTAATTGATAGGATGGTCCTGTTTAATTGGTAGGATGGTCCTGTTTAATTGATATGATGGTTCTGATTAATTGATATGATGGTCCTGTTTAATTGATAAGATGGTCCTGTTTAATTGATATGATGGTCCTGTTTAATTGATATGATGGTCCTGTTTAATTGATATGATGGTCCTGATTAATTGATATGATGGTCCTGTTTAATTGATATGATGGTCCTGCTTAATTGATATGATGGTTCTGATTAATTGATATGATGGTCCTGTTTAATTGATATGATGGTCCTGCTTAATTGATATGATGGTTCTGATTAATTGATATGATGGTCCTGTTTAATTGATATGATGGTCCTGTTTAATTGATATGATGGTCCTGCTTAATTGATATGATGGTTCTGTTTAATTGATATGATGGTCCTGTTTAATTGATATGATGGTCCTGCTTAATTGATATGATGGTCCTGTTTAATTGATATGATGGTCCTGCTTAATTGATATGATGGTTCTGTTTAGTTGGTAGGATGGTCCTGTTTAATTGATATGATGGTCCTGTTTAATTGATATGATGGTTCTGATTAATTGATATGATGGTCCTGTTTAATTGATATGATGGTCCTGTTTAATTGATATGATGGTCCTGCTTAATTGATATGATGGTTCTGTTTAATTGATATGATGGTCCTGTTTAATTGATATGATGGTCCTGCTTAATTGATATGATGGTCCTGTTTAATTGATATGATGGTCCTGCTTAATTGATATGATGGTTCTGTTTAATTGGTAGGATGGTCCTGTTTAATTGATATGATGGTTCTGATTAATTGATATGATGGTCCTGCTTAATTGATATGATGGTTCTGTTTAATTGATATGATGGTCCTGTTTAATTGATATGATGGTCCTGTTTAATTGATATGATGGTTCTGATTAATTGATATGATGGTCCTGCTTAATTGATATGATGGTCCTGCTTAATTGATATGATGGTCCTGTTTAATTGATATGATGGTCCTGTTTAATTGATATGATGGTCCTGTTTAATTGATATGATGGTTCTGATTAATTGATATGATGGTCCTGTTTAATTGATATGATGGTTCTGTTTAATTGATGTGATGGTCCTGTTTAATTGATATGATGGTTCTGATTAATTGATATGATGGTCTTGTTTAATTGGTAGGATGGTCCTGTTTAATTGGTAGGATGGTCCTGTTTAATTGGTAGGATGGTCCTGTTTAATTGATATGATGGTTCTGATTAATTGATATGATGGTCCTGTTTAATTGATATGATGGTTCTGTTTAATTGATGTGATGGTCCTGTTTAATTGATATGATGGTTCTGATTAATTGATATGATGGTCCTGTTTAATTGGTAGGATGGTCCTGTTTAATTGGTAGGATGGTCCTGTTTAATTGGTAGGATGGTCCTGTTTAATTGATATGATGGTTCTGATTAATTGATATGATGGTCCTGTTTAATTGATGTGATGGTCCTGTTTAATTGATATGATGGTTCTGATTAATTGATATGATGGTCCTGTTTAATTGATATGATGGTCCTGTTTAATTGATATGATGGTTCTGATTAATTGATATGATGGTCCTGTTTAATTGATATGATGGTCCTGTTTAATTGATATGATGGTCCTGTTTAATTGATATGATGGTTCTGTTTAATTGATGTGATGGTCCTGTTTAATTGATATGATGGTTCTGATTAATTGATATGATGGTTCTGCTTAATTGATATGATGGTTCTGCTTAATTGATATGATGGTTCTGCTTAATTGATAGGATGGTCCTGTTTAATTGGTAGGATGGTCCTGTTTAATTGATATGATGGTTCTGTTTAATTGATATGATGGTTCTGATTAATTGATATGATGGTTCTGCTTAATTGATAGGATGGTCCTGTTTAATTGGTAGGATGGTCCTGTTTAATTGATATGATGGTTCTGATTAATTGATATGATGGTTCTGTTTAATTGGTAGGATGGTCCTGTTTAATTGATATGATGGTTCTGCTTAATTGATATGATGGTCCTGCTTAATTGATATGATGGTCCTGTTTAATTGATATGATGGTTCTGATTAATTGATATGATGGTCCTGTTTAATTGATATGATGGTCCTGTTTAATTGGTAGGATGGTCCTGTTTAATTGATATGATGGTTCTGATTAATTGATATGATGGTCCTGTTTAATTGATATGATGGTCCTGCTTAATTGATATGATGGTTCTGATTAATTGATATGATGGTCCTGTTTAATTGATATGATGGTTCTGCTTAATTGATATGATGGTCCTGTTTAATTGATATGATGGTCCTGTTTAATTGATATGATGGTCCTGTTTAATTGATATGATGGTCCTGTTTAATTGATATGATGGTCCTGTTTAATTGATATGATGGTTCTGATTAATTGATATGATGGTCCTGCTTAATTGATATGATGGTCCTGTTTAATTGGTAGGATGGTCCTGTTTAATTGGTAGGATGGTCCTGTTTAATTGGTAGGATGGTCCTGTTTAATTGATATGATGGTTCTGATTAATTGATATGATGGTCCTGTTTAATTGATATGATGGTTCTGTTTAATTGATGTGATGGTCCTGATTAATTGATATGATGGTCCTGTTTAATTGATATGATGGTTCTGTTTAATTGATATGATGGTCCTGTTTAATTGATATGATGGTCCTGCTTAATTGATATGATGGTTCTGATTAATTGATATGATGGTTCTGATTAATTGATATGATGGTTCTGTTTAATTGGTAGGATGGTCCTGTTTAATTGATATGATGGTTCTGTTTAATTGATATGATGGTTCTGTTTAATTGATATGATGGTCCTGTTTAATTGATATGATGGTTCTGATTAATTGATATGATGGTCCTGTTTAATTGATATGATGGTCCTGTTTAATTGGTAGGATGGTCCTGTTTAATTGATATGATGGTTCTGATTAATTGATATGATGGTCCTGTTTAATTGATATGATGGTCCTGCTTAATTGATATGATGGTTCTGATTAATTGATATGATGGTCCTGTTTAATTGATATGATGGTTCTGCTTAATTGATATGATGGTCCTGTTTAATTGATATGATGGTCCTGTTTAATTGATATGATGGTCCTGTTTAATTGATATGATGGTCCTGTTTAATTGATATGATGGTCCTGTTTAATTGATATGATGGTTCTGATTAATTGATATGATGGTCCTGTTTAATTGATATGATGGTCCTGTTTAATTGATATGATGGTCCTGTTTAATTGATATGATGGTCCTGTTTAATTGATATGATGGTCCTGTTTAATTGATATGATGGTTCTGATTAATTGATATGATGGTTCTGATTAATTGATATGATGGTCCAGCTTAATTGATATGATGGTCCTGTTTAATTGGTAGGATATGGTCCTGTTTAATTGATATGATGGTCCAGCTTAATTGATATGATGGTCCTGATTAATTGATATGATGGTCCTGCTTAATTGGTAGGATGGTCCTGTTTAATTGATATGATGGTTCTGATTAATTGATATGATGGTCCTGCTTAATTGATATGATGGTCCTGTTTAATTGATATGATGGTTCTGATTAATTGATATGATGGTTCTGCTTAATTGGTAGGATGGTCCTGTTTAATTGATATGATGGTTCTGATTAATTGATATGATGGTTCTGCTTAATTGGTAGGATGGTCCAGTTTAATTGATATGATGGTCCAGCTTAATTGATATGATGGTCCTGTTTAATTGATATGATGGTTCTGATTAATTGATATGATGGTCCTGTTTAATTGATATGATGGTCCTGTTTAATTGATATGATGGTTCTGCTTAATTGATATGATGGTCCTGTTTAATTGATATGATGGTCCTGTTTAATTGATATGATGGTTCTGCTTAATTGGTAGGATGGTCCTGTTTAATTGATATGATGGTCCTGTTTAATTGATATGATGGTCCTGCTTTATTGATATGATGGTCCTGTTTAATTGATATGATGGTCCTGTTTAATTGATATGATGGTCCTGTTTAATTGATATGATGGTCCTGTTTAATTGATATGATGGTCCTGTTTAATTGATATGATGGTCCTGTTTAATTGGTAGGATGGTCCTGTTTAATTGATATGATGGTCCTGTTTAATTGGTATGATGGTCCTGTTTAATTGGTAGGATGGTTCTGTTTAATTGATATGATGGTTCTGATTAATTGATATGATGGTCCTGCTTAATTGATATGATGGTCCTGTTTAATTGATATGATGGTCCTGTTTAATTGATATGATGGTCCTGTTTAATTGATATGGTGGTCCTGTTTAATTGATATGGTGGTCCTGTTTAATTGATGTGATGGTTCTGTTTAATTGATATGATGGTCCTGTTTAATTGATATGATGGTCCTGTTTAATTGATATGGTGGTCCTGTTTAATTGATATGGTGGTCCTGTTTAATTGATGTGATGGTTCTGTTTAATTGATATGATGGTCCTGTTTAATTGATATGATGGTCCTGTTTAATTGATATGATGGTCCTGTTTAATTGATATGGTGGTCCTGTTTAATTGATGTGATGGTTCTGTTTAATTGATATGATGGTCCTGTTTAATTGATATGGTGGTCCTGTTTAATTGATGTGATGGTTCTGTTTAATTGATATGATGGTCCTGTTTAATTGATATGATGGTTCTGATTAATTGATGTGATGGTTCTGTTTAATTGATATGATGGTCCAGCTTAATTGATATGATGGTTCTGCTTAATTGGTATGATGGTCCTGTGTAATTGGTAGGATGGTCCTGTTTAATTGATATGATGGTCCAGCTTAATTGATATGATGGTCCTGTTTAATTGGTAGGATGGTCCTGTTTAATTGATATGATGGTCCAGCTTAATTGATATGATGGTCCTGTTTAATTGATATGATGGTCCAGCTTAATTGATATGATGGTCCTGTTTAATTGATGTGATGGTTCTGATTAATTGATATGATGGTCCTGTTTAATTGATATGATGGTCCTGTTTAATTGGTAGGATGGTCCTGTTTAATTGATATGATGGTTCTGATTAATTGATATGATGGTCCAGCTTAATTGATATGATGGTCCTGTTTAATTGGTAGGATGGTCCTGTTTAATTGATATGATGGTCCAGCTTAATTGATATGATGGTCCTGTTTAATTGATATGATGGTCCTGCTTAATTGATATGATGGTCCTGTTTAATTGATATGATGGTTCTGATTAATTGATATGATGGTCCAGCTTAATTGATATGATGGTCCTGTTTAATTGGTAGGATGGTCCAGTTTAATTGATATGATGGTCCAGCTTAATTGATATGATGGTCCTGTTTAATTGATATGATGGTTCTGATTAATTGATATGATGGTCCTGTTTAATTGATATGATGGTCCTGTTTAATTGGTAGGATGGTTCTGTTTAATTGATATGATGGTTCTGATTAATTGATATGATGGTCCTGTTTAATTGATATGATGGTCCTGCTTAATTGATATGATGGTCCTGTTTAATTGATATGATGGTCCTGCTTAATTGATATGATGGTCCTGTTTAATTGATATGATGGTCCTGTTTAATTGATATGATGGTTCTGATTAATTGATATGATGGTCCTGTTTAATTGATATGATGGTTCTAATTAATTGATATGATGGTCCTGTTTAATTGATATGATGGTTCTAATTAATTGATATGATGGTTCTGATTAATTGATATGATGGTCCTGTTTAATTGATATGATGGTTCTAATTAATTGATATGATGGTCCTGTTTAATTGATATGATGGTTCTGATTAATTGATATGATGGTCCTGTTTAATTGATATGATGGTCCTGTTTAATTGATATGATGGTCCTGCTTAATTGATATGATGGTCCTGTTTAATTGATATGATGGTCCTGCTTAATTGATATGATGGTCCTGTTTAATTGATATGATGGTCCTGCTTAATTGATATGATGGTCCTGTTTAATTGATATGATGGTCCTGTTTAATTGATATGATGGTTCTGATTAATTGATATGATGGTCCTGTTTAATTGATATGATGGTTCTGATTAATTGATATGATGGTCCTGTTTAATTGATATGATGGTTCTAATTAATTGATATGATGGTCCTGTTTAATTGATATGATGGTTCTAATTAATTGATATGATGGTTCTGATTAATTGATATGATGGTCCTGTTTAATTGATATGATGGTTCTAATTAATTGATATGATGGTCCTGTTTAATTGATATGATGGTTCTGATTAATTGATATGATGGTCCTGTTTAATTGATATGATGGTCCTGTTTAATTGATATGATGGTCCTGTTTAATTGATATGATGGTCCTGTTTAATTGATATGATGGTCCTGCTTAATTGATATGATGGTTCTGCTTAATTGATATGATGGTCCTGCTTAATTGATATGATGGTTCTGCTTAATTGATATGATGGTCCTGCTTAATTGATATGATGGTCCTGTTTAATTGGTAGGATGGTCCTGTTTAATTGATATGATAGTCCTGTTTAATTGATATGATGGTCCTGTTTAATTGATATGTTGGTCCTGCTTAATTGATATGATGGTTCTGCTTAATTGATATGATGGTCCTGCTTAATTGATAAGATGGTCCTGCTTAATTGATATGATGGTCCTGTTTAATTGATATGATGGTCCAGCTTAATTGATATGATGGTCCTGTTTAATTGATATGATGGTCCTGCTTAATTGATATGATGGTCCTGTTTAATTGGTAGGATGGTCCTGTTTAATTGATATGATCGTCCTGTTTAATTGATATGATGGTCCTGCTTAATTGATATGATGGTCCTGTTTAATTGGTAGGATGGTCCTGTTTAATTGATATGATGGTCCTGTTTAATTGATATGATGGTCCAGCTTAATTGATATGATGGTCCTGCTTAATTGATATGATGGTCCTGTTTAATTGATATGATGGTCCTGTTTAATTGGTAGGATGGTCCTGTTTAATTGATATGATGGTTCTGATTAATTGATATGATGGTCCTGTTTAATTGATATGGTGGTCCTGCTTAATTGATATGATGGTCCTGCTTAATTGATATGATGGTCCTGCTTAATTGATATGATGGTCCTGCTTAATTGATATGGTGATCCTGCTTAATTGATAAGATGGTCCTGCTTAATTGATATGATGGTCCTGTTTAATTGATATGATGGTCCAGCTTAATTGATATGATGGTCCTGTGTAATTGGTAGGATGGTCCTGTTTAATTGATATGATGGTCCAGCTTAATTGATATGATGGTCCTGTTTAATTGGTAGGATGGTCCTGTTTAATTGATATGATGGTCCAGCTTAATTGATATGATGGTCCTGTTTAATTGATATGATGGTCCAGCTTAATTGATATGATGGTCCTGTTTAATTGATGTGATGGTTCTGATTAATTGATATGATGGTCCTGTTTAATTGATATGATGGTCCTGTTTAATTGGTAGGATGGTCCTGTTTAATTGATATGATGGTTCTGATTAATTGATATGATGGTCCAGCTTAATTGATATGATGGTCCTGTTTAATTGGTAGGATGGTCCTGTTTAATTGATATGATGGTCCAGCTTAATTGATATGATGGTCCTGTTTAATTGATATGATGGTCCTGCTTAATTGATATGATGGTCCTGTTTAATTGATATGATGGTTCTGATTAATTGATATGATGGTCCAGCTTAATTGATATGATGGTCCTGTTTAATTGGTAGGATGGTCCAGTTTAATTGATATGATGGTCCAGCTTAATTGATATGATGGTCCTGTTTAATTGATATGATGGTTCTGATTAATTGATATGATGGTCCTGTTTAATTGATATGATGGTTCTGTTTAATTGATATGATGGTCCTGTTTAATTGATATGATGGTTCTGATTAATTGATATGATGGTTCTGATTAATTGATATGATGGTTCTGATTAATTGATATGATGGTCCAGTTTAATTGATATGATGGTCCAGCTTAATTGATATGATGGTCCTGTTTAATTGATATGATGGTTCTGATTAATTGATATGATGGTCCTGTTTAATTGATATGATGGTCCTGTTTAATTGGTAGGATGGTCCTGTTTAATTGATATGATGGTCCTGTTTAATTGATATGATGGTTCTGATTAATTGATATGATGGTCCTGTTTAATTGATATGATGGTCCTGTTTAATTGATATGATGGTCCCGTTTAATTGATATGATGGTCCTGTTTAATTGATATGATGGTTCTGTTTAATTGATATGATGGTTCTGATTAATTGATATGATGGTCCCGTTTAATTGATATGATGGTCCTGCTTAATTGATATGATGGTCCTGTTTAATTGATATGATGGTCCTGCTTAATTGATATGATGGTCCTGTTTAATTGATATGATGGTCCCGTTTAATTGATATGATGGTCCTGCTTAATTGATATGATGGTCCTGTTTAATTGATATGATGGTCCTGCTTAATTGATATGATGGTCCTGTTTAATTGATATGATGGTCCTGTTTAATTGATATGATGGTCCTGCTTAATTGATATGATGGTCCTGTTTAATTGATATGATGGTCCCGTTTAATTGATATGATGGTCCTGCTTAATTGATATGATGGTCCTGTTTAATTGATATGATGGTCCTGTTTAATTGATATGATGGTCCTGTTTAATTGATATGATGGTCCTGTTTAATTGATATGATGGTCCTGTTTAATTGATATGATGGTCCTGTTTAATTGATATGATGGTTCTGATTAATTGATATGATGGTTCTGTTTAATTGATATGATGGTCCTGTTTAATTGATATGATGGTCCTGTTTAATTGATATGATGGTCCTGTTTAATTGATATGATGGTTCTGCTTAATTGGTAGGATGGTCCTGTTTAATTGATATGATGGTTCTGATTAATTGATATGATGGTCCTGTTTAATTGATATGATGGTCCTGCTTAATTGATATGATGGTCCTGTTTAATTGATATGATGGTCCTGTTTAATTGATATGATGGTTCTGATTAATTGATATGATGGTCCTGTTTAATTGATATGATGGTTCTAATTAATTGATATGATGGTCCTGTTTAATTGATATGATGGTTCTAATTAATTGATATGATGGTTCTGATTAATTGATATGATGGTCCTGTTTAATTGATATGATGGTTCTAATTAATTGATATGATGGTCCTGTTTAATTGATATGATGGTTCTGATTAATTGATATGATGGTCCTGTTTAATTGATATGATGGTCCTGTTTAATTGATATGATGGTCCTGCTTAATTGATATGATGGTCCTGTTTAATTGATATGATGGTCCTGCTTAATTGATATGATGGTCCTGTTTAATTGATATGATGGTCCTGCTTAATTGATATGATGGTCCTGTTTAATTGATATGATGGTCCTGTTTAATTGATATGATGGTTCTGATTAATTGATATGATGGTCCTGTTTAATTGATATGATGGTTCTGATTAATTGATATGATGGTCCTGTTTAATTGATATGATGGTTCTAATTAATTGATATGATGGTCCTGTTTAATTGATATGATGGTTCTAATTAATTGATATGATGGTTCTGATTAATTGATATGATGGTCCTGTTTAATTGATATGATGGTTCTAATTAATTGATATGATGGTCCTGTTTAATTGATATGATGGTTCTGATTAATTGATATGATGGTCCTGTTTAATTGATATGATGGTCCTGTTTAATTGATATGATGGTCCTGTTTAATTGATATGATGGTCCTGTTTAATTGATATGATGGTCCTGCTTAATTGATATGATGGTTCTGCTTAATTGATATGATGGTCCTGCTTAATTGATATGATGGTTCTGCTTAATTGATATGATGGTCCTGCTTAATTGATATGATGGTCCTGTTTAATTGGTAGGATGGTCCTGTTTAATTGATATGATAGTCCTGTTTAATTGATATGATGGTCCTGTTTAATTGATATGTTGGTCCTGCTTAATTGATATGATGGTTCTGCTTAATTGATATGATGGTCCTGCTTAATTGATAAGATGGTCCTGCTTAATTGATATGATGGTCCTGTTTAATTGATATGATGGTCCAGCTTAATTGATATGATGGTCCTGTTTAATTGATATGATGGTCCTGCTTAATTGATATGATGGTCCTGTTTAATTGGTAGGATGGTCCTGTTTAATTGATATGATCGTCCTGTTTAATTGATATGATGGTCCTGCTTAATTGATATGATGGTCCTGTTTAATTGGTAGGATGGTCCTGTTTAATTGATATGATGGTCCTGTTTAATTGATATGATGGTCCAGCTTAATTGATATGATGGTCCTGCTTAATTGATATGATGGTCCTGTTTAATTGATATGATGGTCCTGTTTAATTGGTAGGATGGTCCTGTTTAATTGATATGATGGTTCTGATTAATTGATATGATGGTCCTGTTTAATTGATATGGTGGTCCTGCTTAATTGATATGATGGTCCTGCTTAATTGATATGATGGTCCTGCTTAATTGATATGATGGTCCTGCTTAATTGATATGGTGATCCTGCTTAATTGATAAGATGGTCCTGCTTAATTGATATGATGGTCCTGTTTAATTGATATGATGGTCCAGCTTAATTGATATGATGGTCCTGTGTAATTGGTAGGATGGTCCTGTTTAATTGATATGATGGTCCAGCTTAATTGATATGATGGTCCTGTTTAATTGGTAGGATGGTCCTGTTTAATTGATATGATGGTCCAGCTTAATTGATATGATGGTCCTGTTTAATTGATATGATGGTCCAGCTTAATTGATATGATGGTCCTGTTTAATTGATGTGATGGTTCTGATTAATTGATATGATGGTCCTGTTTAATTGATATGATGGTCCTGTTTAATTGGTAGGATGGTCCTGTTTAATTGATATGATGGTTCTGATTAATTGATATGATGGTCCAGCTTAATTGATATGATGGTCCTGTTTAATTGGTAGGATGGTCCTGTTTAATTGATATGATGGTCCAGCTTAATTGATATGATGGTCCTGTTTAATTGATATGATGGTCCTGCTTAATTGATATGATGGTCCTGTTTAATTGATATGATGGTTCTGATTAATTGATATGATGGTCCAGCTTAATTGATATGATGGTCCTGTTTAATTGGTAGGATGGTCCAGTTTAATTGATATGATGGTCCAGCTTAATTGATATGATGGTCCTGTTTAATTGATATGATGGTTCTGATTAATTGATATGATGGTCCTGTTTAATTGATATGATGGTTCTGTTTAATTGATATGATGGTCCTGTTTAATTGATATGATGGTTCTGATTAATTGATATGATGGTTCTGATTAATTGATATGATGGTTCTGATTAATTGATATGATGGTCCAGTTTAATTGATATGATGGTCCAGCTTAATTGATATGATGGTCCTGTTTAATTGATATGATGGTTCTGATTAATTGATATGATGGTCCAGCTTAATTGATATGATGGTCCTGTTTAATTGATATGATGGTTCTAATTAATTGATATGATGGTCCCGTTTAATTGATATGATGGTCCTGCTTAATTGATATGATGGTCCTGTTTAATTGATATGATGGTCCTGCTTAATTGATATGATGGTCCTGTTTAATTGATATGATGGTCCCGTTTAATTGATATGATGGTCCTGCTTAATTGATATGATGGTCCTGTTTAATTGATATGATGGTCCTGCTTAATTGATATGATGGTCCTGTTTAATTGATATGATGGTCCTGTTTAATTGATATGATGGTCCTGCTTAATTGATATGATGGTCCTGTTTAATTGATATGATGGTCCCGTTTAATTGATATGATGGTCCTGCTTAATTGATATGATGGTCCTGTTTAATTGATATGATGGTCCTGTTTAATTGATATGATGGTCCTGTTTAATTGATATGATGGTCCTGTTTAATTGATATGATGGTCCTGTTTAATTGATATGATGGTCCTGTTTAATTGATATGATGGTTCTGATTAATTGATATGATGGTTCTGTTTAATTGATATGATGGTCCTGTTTAATTGATATGATGGTCCTGTTTAATTGATATGATGGTCCTGTTTAATTGATATGATGGTTCTGCTTAATTGGTAGGATGGTCCTGTTTAATTGATATGATGGTCCTGTTTAATTGATATGATGGTTCTGCTTAATTGGTAGGATGGTCCTGTTTAATTGATATGATGGTTCTGATTAATTGATATGATGGTCCTGTTTAATTGATATGATGGTCCTGTTTAATTGATATGATGGTCCTGTTTAATTGATATGATGGTCCCGTTTAATTGATATGATGGTCCTGCTTAATTGATATGATGGTCCTGTTTAATTGATATGATGGTCCTGCTTAATTGATATGATGGTCCTGTTTAATTGATATGATGGTCCTGTTTAACTGATATGATGGTTCTGATTAATTGATATGATGGTCCTGTTTAATTGATATGATGGTCCTGTTTAATTGATATGATGGTCCTGCTTAATTGATATGATGGTCCTGTTTAATTGATATGATGGTCCTGTTTAATTGATATGATAGTCCTGTTTTATTGATATGATGGTCCTGTTTAATTGATATGATGGTCCTGTTTAATTGATAAGATGGTCCTGTTTAATTGATATGATGGTCCTGTTTAATTGATATGATGGTCCTGTTTAATTGATATGATGGTCCTGATTAATTGATATGATGGTCCTGTTTAATTGATATGATGGTCCTGTTTAATTGATATGATGGTCCTGCTTAATTGATATGATGGTTCTGATTAATTGATATGATGGTCCTGTTTAATTGATATGATGGTCCTGTTTAATTGATATGATGGTCCTGCTTAATTGATATGATGGTTCTGTTTAATTGATATGATGGTCCTGTTTAATTGATATGATGGTCCTGCTTAATTGATATGATGGTCCTGTTTAATTGATATGATGGTCCTGCTTAATTGATATGATGGTTCTGTTTAGTTGGTAGGATGGTCCTGTTTAATTGATATGATGGT
Source organism: Siphonodentalium dalli (assembly GCA_032622095.1). NCBI lineage: Eukaryota > Metazoa > Mollusca > Scaphopoda > Gadilida > Siphonodentaliidae > Siphonodentalium > Siphonodentalium dalli. The sequence goes on from CP136065.1 coordinate 100,273,580, forward strand.
CCTGTTTCATTGATATGATGGTTCTGATTAATTGATATGATGGTCCTGTTTAATTGATATGATGGTCCTGTTTAATTGATATGATGGTCCTGCTTAATTGATATGATGGTTCTGTTTAATTGATATGATGGTCCTGTTTAATTGATATGATGGTCCTGCTTAATTGATATGATGGTCCTGTTTAATTGATATGATGGTCCTGCTTAATTGATATGATGGTTCTGTTTAATTGGTAGGATGGTCCTGTTTAATTGATATGATGGTTCTGATTAATTGATATGATGGTCCTGCTTAATTGATATGATGGTTCTGTTTAATTGATATGATGGTCCTGTTTAATTGATATGATGGTCCTGTTTAATTGATATGATGGTTCTGATTAATTGATATGATGGTCCTGCTTAATTGATATGATGGTCCTGCTTAATTGATATGATGGTCCTGTTTAATTGATATGATGGTCCTGTTTAATTGATATGATGGTCCTGTTTAATTGATATGATGGTTCTGATTAATTGATATGATGGTCCTGTTTAATTGATATGATGGTTCTGTTTAATTGATGTGATGGTCCTGTTTAATTGATATGATGGTTCTGATTAATTGATATGATGGTCTTGTTTAATTGGTAGGATGGTCCTGTTTAATTGGTAGGATGGTCCTGTTTAATTGGTAGGATGGTCCTGTTTAATTGATATGATGGTTCTGATTAATTGATATGATGGTCCTGTTTAATTGATATGATGGTTCTGATTAATTGATATGATGGTCCTGTTTAATTGATATGATGGTCCTGTTTAATTGATATGATGGTCCTGCTTAATTGATATGATGGTTCTGTTTAATTGATATGATGGTCCTGTTTAATTGGTAGGATGGTCCTGTTTAATTGATATGATGGTTCTGATTAATTGATATGATGGTCCTGTTTAATTGATGTGATGGTCCTGTTTAATTGATATGATGGTTCTGATTAATTGATATGATGGTCCTGTTTAATTGATATGATGGTCCTGTTTAATTGATATGATGGTTCTGATTAATTGATATGATGGTCCTGTTTAATTGATATGATGGTCCTGTTTAATTGATATGATGGTTCTGTTTAATTGATATGATGGTTCTGATTAATTGATATGATGGTTCTGCTTAATTGATAGGATGGTCCTGTTTAATTGGTAGGATGGTCCTGTTTAATTGATATGATGGTTCTGATTAATTGATATGATGGTCCTGTTTAATTGATAAGATGGTCCTGTTTAATTGATATGATGGTCCTGTTTAATTGATATGATGGTCCTGTTTAATTGATATGATGGTCCTGATTAATTGATATGATGGTCCTGTTTAATTGATATGATGGTCCTGCTTAATTGATATGATGGTTCTGATTAATTGATATGATGGTCCTGTTTAATTGATATGATGGTCCTGCTTAATTGATATGATGGTTCTGATTAATTGATATGATGGTCCTGTTTAATTGATATGATGGTCCTGTTTAATTGATATGATGGTCCTGCTTAATTGATATGATGGTTCTGTTTAATTGATATGATGGTCCTGTTTAATTGATATGATGGTCCTGCTTAATTGATATGATGGTCCTGTTTAATTGATATGATGGTCCTGCTTAATTGATATGATGGTTCTGTTTAGTTGGTAGGATGGTCCTGTTTAATTGATATGATGGTCCTGTTTAATTGATATGATGGTTCTGATTAATTGATATGATGGTCCTGTTTAATTGATATGATGGTCCTGTTTAATTGATATGATGGTCCTGCTTAATTGATATGATGGTTCTGTTTAATTGATATGATGGTCCTGTTTAATTGATATGATGGTCCTGCTTAATTGATATGATGGTCCTGTTTAATTGATATGATGGTCCTGCTTAATTGATATGATGGTTCTGTTTAATTGGTAGGATGGTCCTGTTTAATTGATATGATGGTTCTGATTAATTGATATGATGGTCCTGCTTAATTGATATGATGGTTCTGTTTAATTGATATGATGGTCCTGTTTAATTGATATGATGGTCCTGTTTAATTGATATGATGGTTCTGATTAATTGATATGATGGTCCTGCTTAATTGATATGATGGTCCTGCTTAATTGATATGATGGTCCTGTTTAATTGATATGATGGTCCTGTTTAATTGATATGATGGTCCTGTTTAATTGATATGATGGTTCTGATTAATTGATATGATGGTCCTGTTTAATTGATATGATGGTTCTGTTTAATTGATGTGATGGTCCTGTTTAATTGATATGATGGTTCTGATTAATTGATATGATGGTCTTGTTTAATTGGTAGGATGGTCCTGTTTAATTGGTAGGATGGTCCTGTTTAATTGGTAGGATGGTCCTGTTTAATTGATATGATGGTTCTGATTAATTGATATGATGGTCCTGTTTAATTGATATGATGGTTCTGTTTAATTGATGTGATGGTCCTGTTTAATTGATATGATGGTTCTGATTAATTGATATGATGGTCCTGTTTAATTGGTAGGATGGTCCTGTTTAATTGGTAGGATGGTCCTGTTTAATTGGTAGGATGGTCCTGTTTAATTGATATGATGGTTCTGATTAATTGATATGATGGTCCTGTTTAATTGATGTGATGGTCCTGTTTAATTGATATGATGGTTCTGATTAATTGATATGATGGTCCTGTTTAATTGATATGATGGTCCTGTTTAATTGATATGATGGTTCTGATTAATTGATATGATGGTCCTGTTTAATTGATATGATGGTCCTGTTTAATTGATATGATGGTCCTGTTTAATTGATATGATGGTTCTGTTTAATTGATGTGATGGTCCTGTTTAATTGATATGATGGTTCTGATTAATTGATATGATGGTTCTGCTTAATTGATATGATGGTTCTGCTTAATTGATATGATGGTTCTGCTTAATTGATAGGATGGTCCTGTTTAATTGGTAGGATTGTCCTGTTTAATTGATATGATGGTTCTGTTTAATTGATATGATGGTTCTGATTAATTGATATGATGGTTCTGCTTAATTGATAGGATGGTCCTGTTTAATTGGTAGGATGGTCCTGTTTAATTGATATGATGGTTCTGATTAATTGATATGATGGTTCTGTTTAATTGGTAGGATGGTCCTGTTTAATTGATATGATGGTTCTGCTTAATTGATATGATGGTCCTGCTTAATTGATATGATGGTCCTGTTTAATTGATATGATGGTTCTGATTAATTGATATGATGGTCCTGTTTAATTGATATGATGGTCCTGTTTAATTGGTAGGATGGTCCTGTTTAATTGATATGATGGTTCTGATTAATTGATATGATGGTCCTGTTTAATTGATATGATGGTCCTGCTTAATTGATATGATGGTTCTGATTAATTGATATGATGGTCCTGTTTAATTGATATGATGGTTCTGCTTAATTGATATGATGGTCCTGTTTAATTGATATGATGGTCCTGTTTAATTGATATGATGGTCCTGTTTAATTGATATGATGGTCCTGTTTAATTGATATGATGGTCCTGTTTAATTGATATGATGGTTCTGATTAATTGATATGATGGTCCTGCTTAATTGATATGATGGTCCTGTTTAATTGGTAGGATGGTCCTGTTTAATTGGTAGGATGGTCCTGTTTAATTGGTAGGATGGTCCTGTTTAATTGATATGATGGTTCTGATTAATTGATATGATGGTCCTGTTTAATTGATATGATGGTTCTGTTTAATTGATGTGATGGTCCTGATTAATTGATATGATGGTTCTGCTTAATTGATATGATGGTTCTGATTAATTGATATGATGGTTCTGTTTAATTGATATGATGGTTCTGATTAATTGATATGATGGTCCTGTTTAATTGATATGATGGTTCTGTTTAATTGATATGATGGTCCTGTTTAATTGATATGATGGTCCTGCTTAATTGATATGATGGTTCTGATTAATTGATATGATGGTTCTGATTAATTGATATGATGGTTCTGTTTAATTGGTAGGATGGTCCTGTTTAATTGATATGATGGTTCTGTTTAATTGATATGATGGTTCTGTTTAATTGATATGATGGTCCTGTTTAATTGATATGATGGTTCTGATTAATTGATATGATGGTCCTGTTTAATTGATATGATGGTCCTGTTTAATTGGTAGGATGGTCCTGTTTAATTGATATGATGGTTCTGATTAATTGATATGATGGTCCTGTTTAATTGATATGATGGTCCTGCTTAATTGATATGATGGTTCTGATTAATTGATATGATGGTCCTGTTTAATTGATATGATGGTTCTGCTTAATTGATATGATGGTCCTGTTTAATTGATATGATGGTCCTGTTTAATTGATATGATGGTCCTGTTTAATTGATATGATGGTCCTGTTTAATTGATATGATGGTCCTGTTTAATTGATATGATGGTTCTGATTAATTGATATGATGGTCCTGTTTAATTGATATGATGGTCCTGTTTAATTGATATGATGGTCCTGTTTAATTGATATGATGGTCCTGTTTAATTGATATGATGGTCCTGTTTAATTGATATGATGGTTCTGATTAATTGATATGATGGTTCTGATTAATTGATATGATGGTCCAGCTTAATTGATATGATGGTCCTGTTTAATTGGTAGGATATGGTCCTGTTTAATTGATATGATGGTCCAGCTTAATTGATATGATGGTCCTGATTAATTGATATGATGGTCCTGCTTAATTGGTAGGATGGTCCTGTTTAATTGATATGATGGTTCTGATTAATTGATATGATGGTCCTGCTTAATTGATATGATGGTCCTGTTTAATTGATATGATGGTTCTGATTAATTGATATGATGGTTCTGCTTAATTGGTAGGATGGTCCTGTTTAATTGATATGATGGTTCTGATTAATTGATATGATGGTTCTGCTTAATTGGTAGGATGGTCCAGTTTAATTGATATGATGGTCCAGCTTAATTGATATGATGGTCCTGTTTAATTGATATGATGGTTCTGATTAATTGATATGATGGTCCTGTTTAATTGATATGATGGTCCTGTTTAATTGATATGATGGTTCTGCTTAATTGATATGATGGTCCTGTTTAATTGATATGATGGTCCTGTTTAATTGATATGATGGTTCTGCTTAATTGGTAGGATGGTCCTGTTTAATTGATATGATGGTCCTGTTTAATTGATATGATGGTCCTGCTTTATTGATATGATGGTCCTGTTTAATTGATATGATGGTCCTGTTTAATTGATATGATGGTCCTGTTTAATTGATATGATGGTCCTGTTTAATTGATATGATGGTCCTGTTTAATTGATATGATGGTCCTGTTTAATTGGTAGGATGGTCCTGTTTAATTGATATGATGGTCCTGTTTAATTGGTATGATGGTCCTGTTTAATTGGTAGGATGGTTCTGTTTAATTGATATGATGGTTCTGATTAATTGATATGATGGTCCTGCTTAATTGATATGATGGTCCTGTTTAATTGATATGATGGTCCTGTTTAATTGATATGATGGTCCTGTTTAATTGATATGGTGGTCCTGTTTAATTGATATGGTGGTCCTGTTTAATTGATGTGATGGTTCTGTTTAATTGATATGATGGTCCTGTTTAATTGATATGATGGTCCTGTTTAATTGATATGGTGGTCCTGTTTAATTGATATGGTGGTCCTGTTTAATTGATGTGATGGTTCTGTTTAATTGATATGATGGTCCTGTTTAATTGATATGATGGTCCTGTTTAATTGATATGATGGTCCTGTTTAATTGATATGGTGGTCCTGTTTAATTGATGTGATGGTTCTGTTTAATTGATATGATGGTCCTGTTTAATTGATATGGTGGTCCTGTTTAATTGATGTGATGGTTCTGTTTAATTGATATGATGGTCCTGTTTAATTGATATGATGGTTCTGATTAATTGATGTGATGGTTCTGTTTAATTGATATGATGGTCCAGCTTAATTGATATGATGGTTCTGCTTAATTGGTATGATGGTCCTGCTTAATTGGTATGATGGTCCTGCTTAATTGGTATGATGGTCCTGCTTAATTGGTATGATGGTCCTGCTTAATTGGTAGGATGGTTCTGTTTAATTGGTAGGATGGTCCTGTTTAATTGGTATGATGGTCCTGCTTAATTGATAGGATGGTCCTGTTTAATTGGTATGATGGTCCAGCTTAATTGATATGATGGTCCTGTTTAATTGATATGATGGTTCTGATTAATTGATATGATGGTCCTGTTTAATTGATATGATGGTTCTGATTAATTGATATGATGGTCCTGTTTAATTGATATGATGGTCCTGTTTAATTGATATGATGGTCCTGTTTAGTTGGTATGATGGTCCTGTTTAATTGATATGATGGTCCTGTTTAATTGATATGATGGTCCTGTTTAATTGATATGATGGTCCTGTTTAATTGATATGATGGTTCTGCTTAATTGATAAGATGGTCCAGCTTAATTGATATGATGGTCCTGTTTAATTGATATGATGGTCCTGTTTAATTGATAAGATGGTCCAGCTTAATTGATATGATGGTCCTGTTTAATTGATATGATGGTCCTGCTTAATTGATAAGATGGTCCAGCTTAATTGATATGATGGTCCTGTTTAATTGATATGATGGTCCTGTTTAATTGATAAGATGGTCCAGCTTAATTGATATGATGGTCCTGTTTAATTGATATGATGGTTCTGCTTAATTGATAAGATGGTCCAGCTTAATTGATATGATGGTCCTGTTTAATTGATATGATGGTCCTGTTTAATTGATATGATGGTTCTGCTTAATTGATAAGATGGTCCTGCTTAATTGATATGATGGTCCTGTTTAATTGATATGATGGTTCTGATTAATTGATATGATGGTCCTGTTTAATTGATATGATGGTCCTGCTTAATTGATGTGATGGTCCTGTTTAATTGATATGATGGTCCTGTTTAATTGATATGATGGTCCTGTTTAATTGATATGATGGTCCTGTTTAATTGATATGATGGTCCTGTTTAATTGATATGATGGTTCTGATTAATTGATATGATGGTCCTGCTTAATTGATATGATGGTCCTGTTTAATTGATATGATGGTCCTGTTTAATTGGTAGGATGGTCCTGTTTAATTGATATGATGGTTCTGATTAATTGATATGATGGTTCTGATTAATTGGTAGGATGGTCCTGTTTAATTGATATGATGGTTCTGATTAATTGATATGATGGTCCTGTTTAATTGGTAGGATGGTCCTGTTTAATTGATATGATGGTTCTGATTAATTGATATGATGGTCCTGTTTAATTGGTAGGATGGTCCTGTTTAATTGGTAGGATGGTCCTGTTTAATTGATATGATGGTCCTGTTTAATTGGTAGGATGGTCCTGTTTAATTGATATGATGGTTCTGATTAATTGATATGATGGTCCTGTTTAATTGGTAGGATGGTCCAGTTTAATTGATATGATGGTCCTGCTTAATTGATATGATGGTCCTGTTTAATTGATATGATGGTTCTGATTAATTGATATGATGGTCCTGTTTAATTGATATGATGGTCCTGTTTAATTGGTAGGATGGTCCTGTTTAATTGATATGATGGTCCTGTTTAATTGATATGATGGTTCTGATTAATTGATATGATGGTCCTGCTTAATTGATATGATGGTCCTGTTTAATTGATATGATGGTCCTGTTTAATTGGTATGATGGTCCTGTTTAATTGGTAGGATGGTCCAGCTTAATTGGTATGATGGTCCTGTTTAATTGGTATGATGGTCCAGCTTAATTGATATGATGGTCCTGTTTAATTGATAGGATGGTCCTGTTTAATTGATATGATGGTCCTGTTTAATTGATATGATGGTCCTGTTTAATTGATATGATGGTTCTGATTAATTGATATGATGGTCCTGCTTAATTGATATGATGGTCCTGTTTAATTGATATGATGGTCCTGTTTAATTGATATGATGGTTCTGCTTAATTGGTAGGATGGTCCTGTTTAATTGATATGATGGTCCTGTTTAATTGATATGATGGTCCTGCTTTATTGATATGATGGTCCTGTTTAATTGGTAGGATGGTCCTGTTTAATTGATATGATGGTTCTGATTAATTGATATGATGGTTCTGATTAATTGGTATGATGGTCCTGTTTAATTGGTAGGATGGTCCTGTTTAATTGATATGATGGTCCAGCTTAATTGATATGATGGTTCTGATTAATTGATATGATGGTCCTGTTTAATTGGTAGGATGGTCCTGTTTAATTGATATGATGGTTCTGATTAATTGATATGATGGTCCTGTTTAATTGATATGATGGTCCTGTTTAATTGGTAGGATGGTCCTGTTTAATTGGTAGGATGGTCCTGTTTAATTGATATGATGGTTCTGATTAATTGATATGATGGTCCTGTTTAATTGGTAGGATGGTCCTGTTTAATTGATATGATGGTCCTGTTTAATTGATATGATGGTTCTGATTAATTGATATGATGGTCCTGCTTAATTGATATGATGGTCCTGTTTAATTGATATGATGGTCCTGTTTAATTGATATGATGGTCCTGTTTAATTGGTAGGATGGTCCTGTTTAATTGATATGATGGTCCTGTTTAATTGATATGATGGTTCTGATTAATTGATATGATGGTCCTGCTTAATTGATATGATGGTCCTGTTTAATTGATATGATGGTCCTGTTTAATTGGTATGATGGTCCTGTTTAATTGGTAGGATGGTCCTGTTTAATTGATATGATGGTTCTGATTAATTGATATGATGGTCCTGTTTAATTGATATGATGGTCCTGTTTAATTGGTAGGATGGTCCTGTTTAATTGATATGATGGTCCTGTTTAATTGATATGATGGTTCTGATTAATTGATATGATGGTCCTGCTTAATTGATATGATGGTCCTGTTTAATTGATATGATGGTCCTGTTTAATTGGTATGATGGTCCTGTTTAATTGGTAGGATGGTCCTGTTTAATTGATATGATGGTTCTGATTAATTGATATGATGGTCCTGTTTAATTGATATGATGGTCCTGTTTAATTGGTAGGATGGTCCTGTTTAATTGATATGATGGTTCTGATTAATTGATATGATGGTCCTGTTTAATTGGTAGGATGGTCCAGTTTAATTGATATGATGGTCCTGCTTAATTGATATGATGGTCCTGTTTAATTGATATGATGGTTCTGATTAATTGATATGATGGTCCTGTTTAATTGATATGATGGTCCTGTTTAATTGGTAGGATGGTCCTGTTTAATTGATATGATGGTCCTGTTTAATTGATATGATGGTTCTGATTAATTGATATGATGGTCCTGCTTAATTGATATGATGGTCCTGTTTAATTGATATGATGGTCCTGTTTAATTGGTATGATGGTCCTGTTTAATTGGTAGGATGGTCCTGTTTAATTGATATGATGGTTCTGATTAATTGATATGATGGTCCTGCTTAATTGATATGATGGTCCTGTTTAATTGATATGATGGTCCTGTTTAATTGATATGATGGTTCTGCTTAATTGGTAGGATGGTCCTGTTTAATTGATATGATGGTCCTGTTTAATTGATATGATGGTCCTGCTTTATTGATATGATGGTCCTGTTTAATTGGTAGGATGGTCCTGTTTAATTGATATGATGGTCCTGTTTAATTGATATGATGGTCCTGTTTAATTGATATGATGGTCCTGTTTAATTGATATGATGGTCCTGTTTAATTGGTAGGATGGTCCTGTTTAATTGATATGATGGTCCTGTTTAATTGATATGATGGTTCTGATTAATTGATATGATGGTCCTGCTTAATTGATATGATGGTCCTGTTTAATTGATATGATGGTCCTGTTTAATTGATATGATGGTCCTGTTTAATTGATATGGTGGTCCTGTTTAATTGATGTGATGGTTCTGTTTAATTGATATGATGGTTCTGATTAATTGATATGATGGTCCTGTTTAATTGATATGATGGTCCTGTTTAATTGATATGATGGTTCTGATTAATTGATATGATGGTCCTGCTTAATTGATATGATGGTTCTGATTAATTGATATGATGGTCCTGCTTAATTGATATGATGGTCCTGTTTAATTGATATGATGGTCCTGTTTAATTGATATGATGGTTCTGCTTAATTGGTATGATGGTCCTGCTTAATTGGTATGATGGTCCTGCTTAATTGGTAGGATGGTTCTGTTTAATTGATATGATGGTCCTGTTTAATTGATATGATGGTTCTGTTTAATTGGTAGGATGGTCCTGTTTAATTGGTATGATGGTCCTGCTTAATTGATATGATGGTCCTGTTTAATTGATATGATGGTTCTGATTAATTGATATGATGGTCCTGCTTAATTGATATGATGGTCCTGTTTAATTGATATGATGGTCCTGTTTAATTGGTAGGATGGTCCTGTTTAATTGATATGATGGTCCTGTTTAATTGATATGATGGTCCTGTTTAATTGATATGATGGTCCTGTTTAATTGATATGATGGTTCTGCTTAATTGATAAGATGGTCCAGCTTAATTGATATGATGGTCCTGTTTAATTGATATGATTGTCCTGTTTAATTGATAAGATGGTCCAGCTTAATTGATATGTTGGTCCTGTTTAATTGATATGATGGTCCTGCTTAATTGATAAGATGGTCCAGCTTAATTGATATGATGGTCCTGTTTAATTGATATGATGGTCCTGTTTAATTGATAAGATGGTCCAGCTTAATTGATATGATGGTCCTGTTTAATTGATATGATGGTTCTGCTTAATTGATAAGATGGTCCAGCTTAATTGATATGATGGTCCTGTTTAATTGATATGATGGTCCTGTTTAATTGATATGATGGTTCTGCTTAATTGATAAGATGGTCCAGCTTAATTGATATGATGGTCCTGTTTAATTGATATGATGGTTCTGATTAATTGATATGATGGTCCTGTTTAATTGATATGATGGTCCTGTTTAATTGGTATGATGGTCCTGTTTAATTGATATGATGGTCCTGTTTAATTGATATGATGGTCCTGTTTAATTGATATGATGGTCCTGTTTAATTGATATGATGGTTCTGCTTAATTGATAAGATGGTCCAGCTTAATTGATATGATGGTCCTGTTTAATTGATAAGATGGTCCAGCTTAATTGATATGATGGTTCTGATTAATTGATATGATGGTTCTGATTAATTGATATGATGGTCCTGTTTAATTGATATGATGGTCCTGTTTAATTGATATGATGGTCCTGTTTAATTGGTATGATGGTCCTGTTTAATTGATATGATGGTCCTGTTTAATTGATATGATGGTCCTGTTTAATTGATATGATGGTCCTGTTTAATTGATATGATGGTTCTGCTTAATTGGTAGGATGGTCCTGTTTAATTGATATGATGGTCCTGTTTAATTGATATGATGGTCCTGTTTAATTGATATGATGGTTCTGCTTAATTGGTAGGATGGTCCTGTTTAATTGATATGATGGTCCTGTTTAATTAATATGATGGTCCTGTTTAATTGATATGATGGTTCTGCTTAATTGGTAGGATGGTCCTGTTTAATTGATATGATGGTCCTGTTTAATTGATATGATGGTCCTGCTTTATTGATATGATGGTCCTGTTTAATTGGTAGGATGGTCCTGTTTAATTGATATGATGGTCCTGTTTAATTGATATGATGGTCCTGTTTAATTGATATGATGGTCCTGTTTAATTGATATGATGGTCCTGTTTAATTGGTAGGATGGTCCTGTTTAATTGATATGATGGTTCTGCTTAATTGATAAGATGGTCCTGTTTAATTGATATGATGGTTCTGATTAATTGATATGATGGTCCTGCTTAATTGATATGATGGTTCTGATTAATTGATATGATGGTCCTGTTTAATTGATATGATGGTCCTGTTTAATTGATATGATGGTCCTGTTTAATTGATATGATGGTTCTGCTTAATTGATAAGATGGTCCAGCTTAATTGATATGATGGTCCTGTTTAATTGATATGATGGTCCTGCTTAATTGATAAGATGGTCCAGCTTAATTGATATGATGGTCCTGTTTAATTGATATGATGGTCCTGTTTAATTGATAAGATGGTCCAGCTTAATTGATATGATGGTCCTGTTTAATTGATATGATGGTTCTGCTTAATTGATCAGATGGTCCAGCTTAATTGATATGATGGTCCTGTTTAATTGATATGATGGTCCTGTTTAATTGATATGATGGTTCTGCTTAATTGATATGATGGTCCTGTTTAATTGATATGATGGTCCTGTTTAATTGATAAGATGGTCCAGCTTAATTGATATGATGGTCCTGTTTAATTAATATGATGGTCCTGCTTAATTGATAAGATGGTCCAGCTTAATTGATATGATGGTCCTGTTTAATTGATATGATGGTCCTGTTTAATTGATAAGATGGTCCTGCTTAATTGATATGATGGTCCTGTTTAATTGATATGATGGTTCTGCTTAATTGATAAGATGGTCCAGCTTAATTGATATGATGGTCCTGTTTAATTGATATGATGGTCCTGTTTAATTGATAAGATGGTCCAGCTTAATTGATATGATGGTCCTGTTTAATTGATATGATGGTTCTGATTAATGGATATGATGGTCCAGTTTAATTGATATGATGGTCCTGTTTAATTGATATGATGGTCCTGTTTAATTGATATGATGGTTCTGCTTAATTGGTATGATGGTCCTGCTTAATTGATATGATGGTCCTGTTTAATTGATGTGATGGTCCTGTTTAATTGATGTGATAGCCTGTTTAATTGGTAGGATGGTCCTGTTTAATTGATATGATGGTTCTGATTAATTGATATGATGGTCCTGTTTAATTGATATGATGGTCCAGCTTAATTGATATGATGGTCCTGTTTAATTGGTAGGATGGTCCTGTTTAATTGATATGATGGTTCTGCTTAATTGATAAGATGGTCCTGCTTAATTGATATGATGGTCCTGTTTAAATGATATGATGGTCCTGTTTAATTGATATGATGGTCCTGTTTAATTGATATGATGGTCCTGCTTAATTGATGTGATGGTCCTGTTTAATTGACATGATGGTCCTGCTTAATTGATATGATGGTTCTGCTTAATTGACATGATGGTCCTGTTTAATTGATATGATGGTCCAGCTTTATTGATATGATGGTCCTGTTTAATTGATATGATGGTCCTGCTTAATTGATATGATGGTCCTGTTTAATTGATATGATGGTCCTGCTTAATTGATATGATGGTCCTGTTTAATTGATATGATGGTCCTGTTTAATTGATATGATGGTTCTGCTTAATTGGTATGATGGTTCTGCTTAATTGGTAGGATGGTCCTGTTTAATTGATATGATGGTCCAGCTTAATTGGTATGATGGTCCTGCTTAATTGGTATGATGGTTCTGCTTAATTGGTAGGATGGTTCTGTTTAATTGATATGATGGTTCTGCTTAATTGGTATGATGGTCCTGCTTAATTGATATGATGGTCCTGTTTAATTGATGTGATGGTCCTGTTTAATTGATGTGATGGTCCTGTTTAATTGGTAGGATGGTCCTGTTTAATTGATATGATGGTTCTGATTAATTGATATGATGGTCCTGTTTAATTGATATGATGGTCCAGCTTAATTGATATGATGGTCCTGTTTAATTGGTAGGATGGTCCTGTTTAATTGATATGATGGTTCTGCTTAATTGATAAGATGGTCCTGCTTAATTGATATGATGGTCCTGTTTAATTGATATGATGGTCCTGTTTAATTGATATGATGGTCCTGTTTAATTGATATGATGGTCCTGCTTAATTGATATGATGGTCCTGTTTAATTGATATGATGGTCCTGTTTAATTGATATGATGGTTCTGCTTAATTGGTAGGATGGTCCTGTTTAATTGATATGATGGTCCAGCTTAATTGATATGATGGTCCTGTTTAATTGATATGATGGTCCTGCTTAATTGATATGATGGTCCTGTTTAATTGATATGATGGTCCTGCTTAATTGATATGATGGTCCTGTTTAATTGATATGATGGTCCTGTTTAATTGATATGATGGTTCTGCTTAATTGGTAGGATGGTCCTGTTTAATTGATATGATGGTCCTGTTTAATTGATAAGATGGTCCTGCTTAATTGATATGATGGTCCTGTTTAATTGATGTGATGGTCCTGTTTAATTGATATGATGGTCCTGTTTAATTGATATGATGGTTCTGTTTAATTGATATGATGGTCCTGTTTAATTGATATGATGGTCCTGTTTAATTGGTAGGATGGTCCTGCTTAATTGATATGATGGTCCTGTTTAATTGATATGATGGTTCTGTTTAATTGGTAGGATGGTCCTGTTTAATTGATATGATGGTTCTGTTTAATTGATATGATGGTTCTGTTTAATTGATATGATGGTTCTGTTTAATTGGTAGGATGGTTCTGTTTAATTGATATGATGGTTCTGTTTAATTGATATGATGGTTCTGTTTAATTGATATGATGGTTCTGTTTAATTGATATGATGGTTCTGTTTAATTGATATGATGGTTCTGTTTAATTGATATGATGGTCCTGTTTAATTGATATGATGGTTCTGTTTAATCGATATGATGGTTCTGTTTAATTGATATGATGGTTCTGTTTAATTGATATGATGGTTCTGTTTAATTGATATGATGGTTCTGTTTAATTGATATGATGGTTCTGTTTAATTGATATGATGGTCCTGTTTAATTGATATGATGGTTCTGTTTAATTGATATGATGGTTCTGTTTAATTGATATGATGGTTCTGTTTAATTGATATGATGGTCCTGTTTAATTGATATGATGGTTCTGTTTAATTGATATGATGGTTCTGTTTAATTGATATGATGGTTCTGTTTAATTGATATGATGGTTCTGTTTAATTGATATGATGGTTCTGTTTAATTGATATGATGGTTCTGTTTAATTGATATGATGGTCCTGTTTAATTGATATGATGGTTCTGTTTAATTGATATGATGGTCCTGTTTAATTGATATGATGGTTCTGTTTAATTGATATGATGGTTCTGTTTAATTGATATGATGGTTCTGTTTAATTGATATGATGGTTCTGTTTAATTGATATGATGGTCCTGTTTAATTGATATGATGGTTCTGTTTAATTGATATGATGGTTCTGTTTAATTGATATGATGGTTCTGTTTAATTGATATGATGGTTCTGTTTAATTGATATGATGGTCCTGTTTAATTGATATGATGGTTCTGTTTAATTGATATGATGGTTCTGTTTAATTGGTATGATGGTCCTGTTTAATTGATATGATGGTTCTGTTTAATTGGTAGGATGGTTCTGTTTAATTGGTAGGATGGTCCTGTTTAATTGATATGATGGTCCTGTTTAATTGATATGATGGTTCTGTTTAATTGATATGATGGTTCTGTTTAATTGATATGATGGTCCTGTTTAATTGATATGATGGTCCTGTTTAATTGATATGATGGTTCTGTTTAATTGGTAGGATGGTTCTGTTTAATTGGTAGGATGGTCCTGTTTAATTGATATGATGGTTCTGTTTAATTGATATGATGGTTCTGTTTAATTGATATGATGGTTCTGTTTAATTGATATGATGGTTCTGTTTAATTGGTAGGATGGTTCTGTTTAATTGGTAGGATGGTCCTGTTTAATTGATATGATGGTTCTGTTTAATTGATATGATGGTCCTGTTTAATTGATATGATGGTCCTGTTTAATTGATATGATGGTCCTGTTTAATTGATATGATGGTTCTGTTTAATTGATATGATGGTTCTGTTTAATTGGTAGGATGGTTCTGTTTAAGTGGTAGGATGGTCCTGTTTAATTGATATGATGGTCCTGTTTAATTGATATGATGGTTCTGTTTAATTTATATGATGGTCCTGTTTAATTGATATGATGGTCCTGTTTAATTGATATGATGGTCCTGTTTAATTGATATGATGGTCCTGTTTAATTGATATGATGGTCCTGTTTAATTGATATGATGGTCCTGTTTAATTGGTATGATGGTTCTGTTTAATTGATATGATGGTTCTGTTTAATTGGTAGGATGGTCCTGTTTAATTGATATGATGGTCCTGTTTAATTGATATGATGGTTCTGTTTAATTGATATGATGGTTCTGTTTAATTGATATGATGGTTCTGTTTAATTGGTAGGATGGTTCTGTTTAATTGGTAGGACGGTCCTGTTTAATTGATATGATGGTTCTGTTTAATTGGTAGGATGGTCCTGTTTAATTGGTAGGATGGTCCTGTTTAATTGATATGATGGTCCTGTTTAATTGATATGATGGTCCTGTTTAATTGATATGATGGTCCTGTTTAATTGATATGATGGTCCAGCTTAATTGATATGATGGTCCTGTTTAATTGATATGATGGTTCTGTTTAATTGGTAGGATGGTCCTGTTTAATTGATATGATGGTCCTGTTTAATTGATATGATGGTTCTGTTTAATTGATATGATGGTTCTGTTTAATTGGTATGATGGTCCTGTTTAATTGGTAGGATGGTCCTGTTTAATTGATATGATGGTCCTGTTTAATTGATATGATGGTCCTGTTTAATTGATATGATGGTCCTGTTTAATTGATATGATGGTTCTGTTTAATTGGTATGATGGTCCTGTTTAATTGATATGATGGTCCTGTTTAATTGATATGATGGTTCTGTTTAATTGGTATGATGGTCCTGTTTAATTGATATGATGGTCCTGTTTAATTGGTATGATGGTTCTGTTTAATTGATATGATGGTTCTGTTTAATTGGTAGGATGGTCCTGCTTAATTGATATGATGGTCCTGTTTAATTGATATGATGGTCCTGCTTAATTGATATGGTGGTCCTGTTTAATTGATATGATGGTCCTGCTTAATTGATATGATGGTCCTGTTTAATTGATATGATGGTCCTGCTTAATTGATATGATGGTCCTGTTTAATTGGTAGGATGGTCCTGTTTAATTGATATGATGGTCCTGCTTAATTGATATGGTGGTCCTGTTTAATTGATATGATGGTCCTGTTTAATTGATATGATGGTCCTGTTTAATTGATATGGTGGTCCTGCTTAATTGATATGATGGTCCTGCTTAATTGATATGATGGTCCTGTTTAATTGATATGATGGTCCTGTTTAATTGATATGGTGGTCCTGCTTAATTGATATTATGGTCCTGCTTAATTGGTAGGATGGTCCTGCTTAATTGATATGATGGTCCTGTTTAATTGATATGATGGTCCTGTTTAATTGATATGGTGGTCCTGTTTAATTGATATGATGGTCCTGTTTAATTGATATGATGGTCCTGTTTAATTGATATGGTGGTCCTGCTTAATTGATATGATGGTCCTGCTTAATTGATATGATGGTCCTGCTTAATTGACCCATCAACATTGCTATTCCTGTAGTTTTGCAAACATCTGAGAAGCCATGATCAAAATGTTTAAAAATATATTTGTCCATGAATGTTTAATGCAGACACTAATTTGTTCTCAAACCACTCGAATGTCACTGAGTCGCGGTCATATTGGATCCATCTTACCCGGTTCCTTCTTTTTTAGTGCTGCAGGTCAGAGTTCTGGAGTAGCATTCCATATATGGAATTAGTGAATATTCAAAAGCTCTATATATTAAATGCTACTCCAGAACTTTGACCTGTAGCACTAAGAAAACGGAATGGGGTTGGATGTATCCAAAATGGCCACAACTCGGTGACAAGGCGTATAAATTAGCCAAACAACGCAGTTAGCAGGACCACTTAACAAGAGATGGTATTTGTTAATCTTGTAGAGTATGCTGGTTGGCGGTGACTTGGGTATGGCGTTACCCCTAATAGTTTTCGGAACATGCGCGGTGATTTCTGGTCTCCTGTGTATGCTCTTACCAGAAACTGCGGGGATTAACATACCCGCAAACATAGCAGCGTCTGTTAAGCAACACAGGTTGGTTCAAAGACTAAGCCTAATTTTAGCTTAAGGGATCACTCTCACCAAAACATTGGAATGGCTGTAGGCTACCAAACTGCGGTGAAAGGTATACACATTGGCTGAACTGTACACACATATAATCGGAAATTGCTTTCGCCAAGACGAAAAATTCTATTTTTAGAACATAAATACCACAGAAGAATCAAAACAACACCATAAAAACAAGATTTTAGACCGGATAGACGGTTTCCCCAACAGCAATAAACGTCAGTATAAATTGTACATACACATTTGTCGATCGCAAGCGGGCTCCATTTGAGCGAAGGACTCTGTTCTATAGATAAAAACGGCCTTTGATCACTTCAGAAAATAATTTTCTTGCAAAATTCCCTCTTCAATGACATATACAGCATCTGTCGGAAATCCCACTATATTGCAACGGAAAGGCCATTGTGTGTGCAAGATATATTGACATTACATTGGCTCCAGTGTATTCACAATCTGAAAGTAGCCAGTCGCCAGTCTCTGTACGCCTAGTTGTTTAAGTTACTGATAACTAGTTGTCAAAAATATGTACGTCAAGTTGTGATGCTGGGATTTGTATGCAAAGACGAAACCATGCATTATGTTTCCATATTAGACATGTTCCACCTCCCGATGGTCATTATTAACCTTCAGTCACACGACGAAGGCACTGTTCCCTTCCACATCCGTTTTCCGATTTCTCGACTAAATTAGTTTTATATGTTCAAGCACCGAACGTAACTATATGTATCAATGTATACCGTGCTGAACTCTTTAAGTTTATTTGAAATCTATTTTAAAATGTATTATGACAATGAATTACATGATGTAATTCATCGAAAGGCATGGGACGTAATTGAATACTTCTGCTCTACATGTATACATATCATGCATATTACTTCTCGTTTTCCGGTGACTCAAGAGATGAAACTCTATCTTTTCAATACAAGTACCAAGCGCATTTCAAATAAAACTAAGCAAACATGATATAATAATGTAGAATTAAACATATTGAAAAACATAAAACCTCAAGTCTTGAATGTTCGTCATCAGCACTTGGAGTGATTTGTTGATTTCAGCGACAGGAAACTGAAATATGCATGTACAACCAAAATCGACATTGCATGACATCTCTCCAAAAGGGGGTACTTCCGTACATAACCCACTTTTTCAGATCGATATTATGATCAGAAGACATATATAGGCACAGCGAACCGTGAAATACAGTCTATCTTTCCAGTTAACGAACATTGACACTTGCGATATTGCACATCTTAGCCAATTCTACTTATGTGGACATCTGTGGTTTTATTTGAGACACTGTGTCTAAAATGTGGGCATATATAGTCCTGTATCCAGGGACTTTGTAATGTGCGAGCGCTATCTATCTTTGAAATAGGGTCCTATTAATGGCTTTTTGGGTCAAGTTTGCAGTTCCTTATTAGTCCAGTCAAACGGATGGAAGGAAACGCCCGTGAACAAATTTGCTATGCAATGATTTTTGGTCTTTTTGAGTGTGACTATATAATACCCATATAATAACATATCCAAAATCCCCATGAACAAGAATGGCAAAGTCGTAATTTTTGAGTCAAAATGCTGGAATATGTAAACAAAAATGGTGAAAATTGGAATTTTTTAAATAAACAAATCTGCAACCATAAACGCTCAGTCGAGTTCCCTGACTGTCAAATATGACCATATAATAACATATCCAAAATGTCCATGCGTTTAATGAAGGGAAAGTCGTTAATTTTGGATAAAAATGAAAAAAGTATGTAAGAAAATGGTGAAAATTGGAATTTTGTCCGGGAACCAGGTCGGCCAAAATGCTTCTCCAGACTGGGGCCCCAGTATTAAACTTGATCCATTTTTTCGTAAGGATGTCTGCTCCAACTAATTTGACGCTAACACGTGGCCTTGAATGTTACGGGGCAATATGGCGACAATTTCCTGGAGTGTACTACCATTCATACCATTCACTACAGTGTCCTCTAAATATATTAATGTGACAGAAACCTGCAACAAAAAACCGCATTATTCCTGTTACCATAGCATATGCCTGTCATTTCGTGCATAATTTGACTCTAAAACTATAAAATGGCGAATCCTAATCCGGTAAAGTAAGTCATATCCCGAGGATTTGACAATTCGGTGTCTAAACAGTTTTCAAAATGACAGCGAAAATGGCAGTCGGAAGTGAACAATTGAAGTGATTTTTGTTGTTGATTTTTTTTTACTAAATCTTACGATATCGAATAAACGTATAGCCAATATGTAGTCATATATGCCACCATACGAGTTCCCAAAGCCACCAATAGTTTCATAATACATCAAATGAGTGTCCCAAACCACACGAGTCCGCGAAACCATATACAGAGTTACAAAACCCATCTGGTATCCAAAAAAGCAACATATGAGTATCCAAATCCAAACATTGTTCCAAACCATCGACGGGGTGTCCCAATCCACCAAACGACCCAGACTGATGTAGACTGAAGTAGGTAGCGCCCCAAACGGTACTCAGGTAGCAGTACACGATTTCACGGGTTGTAGGTCATCTGAAAAATAGAAATATAAGTATCTGGGGGGCATAACGGCCAGTGTAGCCTGTGTTAACTGTGTCATTACTGGTTTGAAGGTTTATTTATTTTACAAAACTGGGAAAGTTCTCAAAAAAGTGCAAAATTTGGATACGCAACAGGGTTTTCGTATTCAGTGAAGGCCAACTCTGTGTTATTGATTACAGGAAAATAGCCCGATTTCTCTCCCCTGAATTCTGTCATCTGGGCTCGCAAGACTTTTTTTTTCAAATTGATACGATAACTTTTTTTCTATTTCAAATATTTCTCAGTTCTAGCATAGCTCTATCAGGTGGAAGAATCTTATTTACTGACATTCGCTCTATCATGGTCTGTTTTTGGGTTGAAAATAATATTAATATTAATGTTGGTTATTTAGTCTTGGTCGTGTTTCCGATTGACCGAGTAATGTCAATATGTATATTGGAGAGGGGGTAAAGTCAGCTACTGAGTTATCACGAACAGTGCGTGAGCACCAGCACCATAACAATGGTATATAAGATTCCATAAATAATTAAATAGTGTGATTTCAACTTGACAATTAAGTCATTGAATGTACACCGACCGGCCAAATAAACATGGTTCACATTTTGGGGGAGGGGTGATTATATATGCATTAGTTATTCCTTACGATTTGTTTGGAATTTTGTTGCGTTCTTACATGTTTATGACTGACCACATAAAAGTGATTTGCATGTAACGAAATGTGTTGCTAAGGGAACATCCCAACAATGAAACTCCTCGGATACCACCCACCTACGAATAGGCGTATTGATTGATAACATATTTGGGGGGGGGGGGGGGGGTGACAAGAACATTGTCTTAACATATGCGGGGGGATGGGGGGGGGGGGGGCTGGCTAGTAAATAACCACAGTGCATATGCTTTGGTCAGCAGAATACAGATGTAATATGTCTGTTCAGACTGCCTTTTTGACTGGGATGTTTAGTTTTAAGGTGGTGGGCATGATGTCACATTTATAATTTAACTGTTTTTTTTTCTCTCGCTATAACCATTAATTTGGGTGAATTTGGTTCATTTTTATTGAAACCACACTACTTATATTGACCTTATTTCCCATTCGCACTGAAGAAACACCATATGTGTTATATATCAAAGTTATCGGTGTACGTCAGAGACTTAACTGGACATTTGCGCGATAACTCTATTTTTCCTTTAAGGTAGCAGTACACGATTTCACGGGTTGTAGGTCATCTGAAAAATAGAAATATAAGTATCTGGGGGGCATAACGGCCAGTGTAGCCTGTGTTAACTGTGTCATTACTGGTTTGAAGGTTTATTTATTTTACAAAACTGGGAAAGTTCTCAAAAAAGTGCAAAATTTGGATACGCAACAGGGTTTTCGTATTCAGTGAAGGCCAACTCTGTGTTATTGATTACAGGAAAATAGCCCGATTTCTCTCCCCTGAATTCTGTCATCTGGGCTCGCAAGACTTTTTTTTTCAAATTGATACGATAACTTTTTTTCTATTTCAAATATTTCTCAGTTCTAGCATAGCTCTATCAGGTGGAAGAATCTTATTTACTGACATTCGCTCTATCATGGTCTGTTTTTGGGTTGAAAATGGCCAATTTGAGTAAAAAAATGGGTAAAATTGAGCGGTTCGTGTGTGCTAACCAAGGGGCATAACTCAATGACAAACTGTACGAAGAACCAAAAGTACATTTATATGATTACACCTAAAATTTCTGTCGAAATTAAAACATGCTCGATTGGATATATGCCAACGATAATGGCTTAGCATTGATTTGAAGTACAGTAACCCCTCCCAGGTTGGCAAAATTGCTGGAAATCGTGTATTGCTACCTAAAGAGACATATCAAATTGGATAAATTAATGAAAATCTACTGAAACATTTTATCTTTCCTATCTTCGTGTCTGAGTTACTATTGACAGTTTCTATTTATGACTGTTCTCGGAATTAGGTGCATTTGCTTGTAGAGTATTTGTATCAGAGGCTGTAAACTTTGATAGTATGGATTCCAGCTTGACAAGTCACTGAATGATCACACCGACAGGGCAAAAAACAAATTCAACGTATGTCTGCTATCGATAAAAAAAAAACATTCCGGTTCACATTTGGGGGGGGGGTTGGTTATGTGATTATATATGCATCAGTTACTCTGTACGATTCTTTTCGAGTGGTGCGGTTATGTGTAATTACATAAAATTGACATTAATTTAATGAAACGTGTTGCCACGCAAACATTTCAACAATGGATTTCCTTGGATACCTGGTGTGAAAAGCCATATTAATGTTGGTTATTTAGTCTTGGTCGTGTTTCCGATTGACCGAGTAATGTCAATATGTATATTGGAGAGGGGGTAAAGTCAGCTACTGAGTTATCACGAACAGCGCGTGAGCACCAGCACCATAACAATGGTATATAAGATTCCATAAATAATTAAATAGTGTGATTTCAACTTGACAATTAAGTCATTGAATGTACACCGACCGGCCAAATAAACATGGTTCACATTTTGGGGGAGGGGTGATTATATATGCATTAGTTATTCCTTACGATTTGTTTGGAATTTTGTTGCGTTCTTACATGTTTATGACTGACCACATAAAAGTGATTTGCATGTAACGAAATGTGTTGCTAAGGGAACATCCCAACAATGAAACTCCTCGGATACCACCCACCTACGAATAGGCGTATTGATTGATAACATATTTGGGGGGGGGGGGGGGGGGTGACAAGAACATTGTCTTAACATATGCGGGGGGATGGGGGGGGGGGGGGCTGGCTAGTAAATAACCACAGTGCATATGCTTTGGTCAGCAGAATACAGATGTAATATGTCTGTTCAGACTGCCTTTTTGACTGGGATGTTTAGTTTTAAGGTGGTGGGCATGATGTCACATTTATAATTTAACTGTTTTTTTTTCTCTCGCTATAACCATTAATTTGGGTGAATTTGGTTCATTTTTATTGAAACCACACTACTTATATTGACCTTATTTCCCATTCGCACTGAAGAAACACCATATGTGTTATATATCAAAGTTATCGGTGTACGTCAGAGACTTAACTGGACATTTGCGCGATAACTCTATTTTTCCTTTAAGGTAGCAGTACACGATTTCACGGGTTGTAGGTCATCTGAAAAATAGAAATATAAGTATCTGGGGGGCATAACGGCCAGTGTAGCCTGTGTTAACTGTGTCATTACTGGTTTGAAGGTTTATTTATTTTACAAAACTGGGAAAGTTCTCAAAAAAGTGCAAAATTTGGATACGCAACAGGGTTTTCGTATTCAGTGAAGGCCAACTCTGTGTTATTGATTACAGGAAAATAGCCCGATTTCTCTCCCCTGAATTCTGTCATCTGGGCTCGCAAGACTTTTTTTTTCAAATTGATACGATAACTTTTTTTCTATTTCAAATATTTCTCAGTTCTAGCATAGCTCTATCAGGTGGAAGAATCTTATTTACTGACATTCGCTCTATCATGGTCTGTTTTTGGGTTGAAAATGGCCAATTTGAGTAAAAAAATGGGTAAAATTGAGCGGTTCGTGTGTGCTAACCAAGGGGCATAACTCAATGACAAACTGTACGAAGAACCAAAAGTACATTTATATGATTACACCTAAAATTTCTGTCGAAATTAAAACATGCTCGATTGGATATATGCCAACGATAATGGCTTAGCATTGATTTGAAGTACAGTAACCCCTCCCAGGTTGGCAAAATTGCTGGAAATCGTGTATTGCTACCTAAAGAGACATATCAAATTGGATAAATTAATGAAAATCTACTGAAACATTTTATCTTTCCTATCTTCGTGTCTGAGTTACTATTGACAGTTTCTATTTATGACTGTTCTCGGAATTAGGTGCATTTGCTTGTAGAGTATTTGTATCAGAGGCTGTAAACTTTGATAGTATGGATTCCAGCTTGACAAGTCACTGAATGATCACACCGACAGGGCAAAAAACAAATTCAACGTATGTCTGCTATCGATAAAAAAAAAACATTCCGGTTCACATTTGGGGGGGGGGTTGGTTATGTGATTATATATGCATCAGTTACTCTGTACGATTCTTTTCGAGTGGTGCGGTTATGTGTAATTACATAAAATTGACATTAATTTAATGAAACGTGTTGCCACGCAAACATTTCAACAATGGATTTCCTTGGATACCTGGTGTGAAAAGCCATATTAATGTTGGTTATTTAGTCTTGGTCGTGTTTCCGATTGACCGAGTAATGTCAATATGTATATTGGAGAGGGGGTAAAGTCAGCTACTGAGTTATCACGAACAGCGCGTGAGCACCAGCACCATAACAATGGTATATAAGATTCCATAAATAATTAAATAGTGTGATTTCAACTTGACAATTAAGTCATTGAATGTACACCGACCGGCCAAATAAACATGGTTCACATTTTGGGGGAGGGGTGATTATATATGCATTAGTTATTCCTTACGATTTGTTTGGAATTTTGTTGCGTTCTTACATGTTTATGACTGACCACATAAAAGTGATTTGCATGTAACGAAATGTGTTGCTAAGGGAACATCCCAACAATGAAACTCCTCGGATACCACCCACCTACGAATAGGCGTATTGATTGATAACATATTTGGGGGGGGGGGGGGGGGGGTGACAAGAACATTGTCTTAACATATGCGGGGGGATGGGGGGGGGGGGGGGCTGGCTAGTAAATAACCACAGTGCATATGCTTTGGTCAGCAGAATACAGATGTAATATGTCTGTTCAGACTGCCTTTTTGACTGGGATGTTTAGTTTTAAGGTGGTGGGCATGATGTCACATTTATAATTTAACTGTTTTTTTTTCTCTCGCTATAACCATTAATTTGGGTGAATTTGGTTCATTTTTATTGAAACCACACTACTTATATTGACCTTATTTCCCATTCGCACTGAAGAAACACCATATGTGTTATATATCAAAGTTATCGGTGTACGTCAGAGACTTAACTGGACATTTGCGCGATAACTCTATTTTTCCTTTAAGGTAGCAGTACACGATTTCACGGGTTGTAGGTCATCTGAAAAATAGAAATATAAGTATCTGGGGGGCATAACGGCCAGTGTAGCCTGTGTTAACTGTGTCATTACTGGTTTGAAGGTTTATTTATTTTACAAAACTGGGAAAGTTCTCAAAAAAGTGCAAAATTTGGATACGCAACAGGGTTTTCGTATTCAGTGAAGGCCAACTCTGTGTTATTGATTACAGGAAAATAGCCCGATTTCTCTCCCCTGAATTCTGTCATCTGGGCTCGCAAGACTTTTTTTTTCAAATTGATACGATAACTTTTTTTCTATTTCAAATATTTCTCAGTTCTAGCATAGCTCTATCAGGTGGAAGAATCTTATTTACTGACATTCGCTCTATCATGGTCTGTTTTTGGGTTGAAAATGGCCAATTTGAGTAAAAAAATGGGTAAAATTGAGCGGTTCGTGTGTGCTAACCAAGGGGCATAACTCAATGACAAACTGTACGAAGAACCAAAAGTACATTTATATGATTACACCTAAAATTTCTGTCGAAATTAAAACATGCTCGATTGGATATATGCCAACGATAATGGCTTAGCATTGATTTGAAGTACAGTAACCCCTCCCAGGTTGGCAAAATTGCTGGAAATCGTGTATTGCTACCTAAAGAGACATATCAAATTGGATAAATTAATGAAAATCTACTGAAACATTTTATCTTTCCTATCTTCGTGTCTGAGTTACTATTGACAGTTTCTATTTATGACTGTTCTCGGAATTAGGTGCATTTGCTTGTAGAGTATTTGTATCAGAGGCTGTAAACTTTGATAGTATGGATTCCAGCTTGACAAGTCACTGAATGATCACACCGACAGGGCAAAAAACAAATTCAACGTATGTCTGCTATCGATAAAAAAAAAACATTCCGGTTCACATTTGGGGGGGGGGTTGGTTATGTGATTATATATGCATCAGTTACTCTGTACGATTCTTTTCGAGTGGTGCGGTTATGTGTAATTACATAAAATTGACATTAATTTAATGAAACGTGTTGCCACGCAAACATTTCAACAATGGATTTCCTTGGATACCTGGTGTGAAAAGCCATATTAATGTTGGTTATTTAGTCTTGGTCGTGTTTCCGATTGACCGAGTAATGTCAATATGTATATTGGAGAGGGGGTAAAGTCAGCTACTGAGTTATCACGAACAGCGCGTGAGCACCAGCACCATAACAATGGTATATAAGATTCCATAAATAATTAAATAGTGTGATTTCAACTTGACAATTAAGTCATTGAATGTACACCGACCGGCCAAATAAACATGGTTCACATTTTGGGGGAGGGGTGATTATATATGCATTAGTTATTCCTTACGATTTGTTTGGAATTTTGTTGCGTTCTTACATGTTTATGACTGACCACATAAAAGTGATTTGCATGTAACGAAATGTGTTGCTAAGGGAACATCCCAACAATGAAACTCCTCGGATACCACCCACCTACGAATAGGCGTATTGATTGATAACATATTTGGGGGGGGGGGGGGGGGGTGACAAGAACATTGTCTTAACATATGCGGGGGGATGGGGGGGGGGGGGGCTGGCTAGTAAATAACCACAGTGCATATGCTTTGGTCAGCAGAATACAGATGTAATATGTCTGTTCAGACTGCCTTTTTGACTGGGATGTTTAGTTTTAAGGTGGTGGGCATGATGTCACATTTATAATTTAACTGTTTTTTTTTCTCTCGCTATAACCATTAATTTGGGTGAATTTGGTTCATTTTTATTGAAACCACACTACTTATATTGACCTTATTTCCCATTCGCACTGAAGAAACACCATATGTGTTATATATCAAAGTTATCGGTGTACGTCAGAGACTTAACTGGACATTTGCGCGATAACTCTATTTTTCCTTTAAGGTAGCAGTACACGATTTCACGGGTTGTAGGTCATCTGAAAAATAGAAATATAAGTATCTGGGGGGCATAACGGCCAGTGTAGCCTGTGTTAACTGTGTCATTACTGGTTTGAAGGTTTATTTATTTTACAAAACTGGGAAAGTTCTCAAAAAAGTGCAAAATTTGGATACGCAACAGGGTTTTCGTATTCAGTGAAGGCCAACTCTGTGTTATTGATTACAGGAAAATAGCCCGATTTCTCTCCCCTGAATTCTGTCATCTGGGCTCGCAAGACTTTTTTTTTCAAATTGATACGATAACTTTTTTTCTATTTCAAATATTTCTCAGTTCTAGCATAGCTCTATCAGGTGGAAGAATCTTATTTACTGACATTCGCTCTATCATGGTCTGTTTTTGGGTTGAAAATGGCCAATTTGAGTAAAAAAATGGGTAAAATTGAGCGGTTCGTGTGTGCTAACCAAGGGGCATAACTCAATGACAAACTGTACGAAGAACCAAAAGTACATTTATATGATTACACCTAAAATTTCTGTCGAAATTAAAACATGCTCGATTGGATATATGCCAACGATAATGGCTTAGCATTGATTTGAAGTACAGTAACCCCTCCCAGGTTGGCAAAATTGCTGGAAATCGTGTATTGCTACCTAAAGAGACATATCAAATTGGATAAATTAATGAAAATCTACTGAAACATTTTATCTTTCCTATCTTCGTGTCTGAGTTACTATTGACAGTTTCTATTTATGACTGTTCTCGGAATTAGGTGCATTTGCTTGTAGAGTATTTGTATCAGAGGCTGTAAACTTTGATAGTATGGATTCCAGCTTGACAAGTCACTGAATGATCACACCGACAGGGCAAAAAACAAATTCAACGTATGTCTGCTATCGATAAAAAAAAAACATTCCGGTTCACATTTGGGGGGGGGGTTGGTTATGTGATTATATATGCATCAGTTACTCTGTACGATTCTTTTCGAGTGGTGCGGTTATGTGTAATTACATAAAATTGACATTAATTTAATGAAACGTGTTGCCACGCAAACATTTCAACAATGGATTTCCTTGGATACCTGGTGTGAAAAGCCATATTAATGTTGGTTATTTAGTCTTGGTCGTGTTTCCGATTGACCGAGTAATGTCAATATGTATATTGGAGAGGGGGTAAAGTCAGCTACTGAGTTATCACGAACAGCGCGTGAGCACCAGCACCATAACAATGGTATATAAGATTCCATAAATAATTAAATAGTGTGATTTCAACTTGACAATTAAGTCATTGAATGTACACCGACCGGCCAAATAAACATGGTTCACATTTTGGGGGAGGGGTGATTATATATGCATTAGTTATTCCTTACGATTTGTTTGGAATTTTGTTGCGTTCTTACATGTTTATGACTGACCACATAAAAGTGATTTGCATGTAACGAAATGTGTTGCTAAGGGAACATCCCAACAATGAAACTCCTCGGATACCACCCACCTACGAATAGGCGTATTGATTGATAACATATTTGGGGGGGGGGGGGGGGGGTGACAAGAACATTGTCTTAACATATGCGGGGGGATGGGGGGGGGGGGGGGCTGGCTAGTAAATAACCACAGTGCATATGCTTTGGTCAGCAGAATACAGATGTAATATGTCTGTTCAGACTGCCTTTTTGACTGGGATGTTTAGTTTTAAGGTGGTGGGCATGATGTCACATTTATAATTTAACTGTTTTTTTTTCTCTCGCTATAACCATTAATTTGGGTGAATTTGGTTCATTTTTATTGAAACCACACTACTTATATTGACCTTATTTCCCATTCGCACTGAAGAAACACCATATGTGTTATATATCAAAGTTATCGGTGTACGTCAGAGACTTAACTGGACATTTGCGCGATAACTCTATTTTTCCTTTAAGGTAGCAGTACACGATTTCACGGGTTGTAGGTCATCTGAAAAATAGAAATATAAGTATCTGGGGGGCATAACGGCCAGTGTAGCCTGTGTTAACTGTGTCATTACTGGTTTGAAGGTTTATTTATTTTACAAAACTGGGAAAGTTCTCAAAAAAGTGCAAAATTTGGATACGCAACAGGGTTTTCGTATTCAGTGAAGGCCAACTCTGTGTTATTGATTACAGGAAAATAGCCCGATTTCTCTCCCCTGAATTCTGTCATCTGGGCTCGCAAGACTTTTTTTTTCAAATTGATACGATAACTTTTTTTCTATTTCAAATATTTCTCAGTTCTAGCATAGCTCTATCAGGTGGAAGAATCTTATTTACTGACATTCGCTCTATCATGGTCTGTTTTTGGGTTGAAAATGGCCAATTTGAGTAAAAAAATGGGTAAAATTGAGCGGTTCGTGTGTGCTAACCAAGGGGCATAACTCAATGACAAACTGTACGAAGAACCAAAAGTACATTTATATGATTACACCTAAAATTTCTGTCGAAATTAAAACATGCTCGATTGGATATATGCCAACGATAATGGCTTAGCATTGATTTGAAGTACAGTAACCCCTCCCAGGTTGGCAAAATTGCTGGAAATCGTGTATTGCTACCTAAAGAGACATATCAAATTGGATAAATTAATGAAAATCTACTGAAACATTTTATCTTTCCTATCTTCGTGTCTGAGTTACTATTGACAGTTTCTATTTATGACTGTTCTCGGAATTAGGTGCATTTGCTTGTAGAGTATTTGTATCAGAGGCTGTAAACTTTGATAGTATGGATTCCAGCTTGACAAGTCACTGAATGATCACACCGACAGGGCAAAAAACAAATTCAACGTATGTCTGCTATCGATAAAAAAAAAACATTCCGGTTCACATTTGGGGGGGGGGTTGGTTATGTGATTATATATGCATCAGTTACTCTGTACGATTCTTTTCGAGTGGTGCGGTTATGTGTAATTACATAAAATTGACATTAATTTAATGAAACGTGTTGCCACGCAAACATTTCAACAATGGATTTCCTTGGATACCTGGTGTGAAAAGCCATATTAATGTTGGTTATTTAGTCTTGGTCGTGTTTCCGATTGACCGAGTAATGTCAATATGTATATTGGAGAGGGGGTAAAGTCAGCTACTGAGTTATCACGAACAGCGCGTGAGCACCAGCACCATAACAATGGTATATAAGATTCCATAAATAATTAAATAGTGTGATTTCAACTTGACAATTAAGTCATTGAATGTACACCGACCGGCCAAATAAACATGGTTCACATTTTGGGGGAGGGGTGATTATATATGCATTAGTTATTCCTTACGATTTGTTTGGAATTTTGTTGCGTTCTTACATGTTTATGACTGACCACATAAAAGTGATTTGCATGTAACGAAATGTGTTGCTAAGGGAACATCCCAACAATGAAACTCCTCGGATACCACCCACCTACGAATAGGCGTATTGATTGATAACATATTTGGGGGGGGGGGGGGGGGGTGACAAGAACATTGTCTTAACATATGCGGGGGGATGGGGGGGGGGGGGGCTGGCTAGTAAATAACCACAGTGCATATGCTTTGGTCAGCAGAATACAGATGTAATATGTCTGTTCAGACTGCCTTTTTGACTGGGATGTTTAGTTTTAAGGTGGTGGGCATGATGTCACATTTATAATTTAACTGTTTTTTTTTCTCTCGCTATAACCATTAATTTGGGTGAATTTGGTTCATTTTTATTGAAACCACACTACTTATATTGACCTTATTTCCCATTCGCACTGAAGAAACACCATATGTGTTATATATCAAAGTTATCGGTGTACGTCAGAGACTTAACTGGACATTTGCGCGATAACTCTATTTTTCCTTTAAGGTAGCAGTACACGATTTCACGGGTTGTAGGTCATCTGAAAAATAGAAATATAAGTATCTGGGGGGCATAACGGCCAGTGTAGCCTGTGTTAACTGTGTCATTACTGGTTTGAAGGTTTATTTATTTTACAAAACTGGGAAAGTTCTCAAAAAAGTGCAAAATTTGGATACGCAACAGGGTTTTCGTATTCAGTGAAGGCCAACTCTGTGTTATTGATTACAGGAAAATAGCCCGATTTCTCTCCCCTGAATTCTGTCATCTGGGCTCGCAAGACTTTTTTTTTCAAATTGATACGATAACTTTTTTTCTATTTCAAATATTTCTCAGTTCTAGCATAGCTCTATCAGGTGGAAGAATCTTATTTACTGACATTCGCTCTATCATGGTCTGTTTTTGGGTTGAAAATGGCCAATTTGAGTAAAAAAATGGGTAAAATTGAGCGGTTCGTGTGTGCTAACCAAGGGGCATAACTCAATGACAAACTGTACGAAGAACCAAAAGTACATTTATATGATTACACCTAAAATTTCTGTCGAAATTAAAACATGCTCGATTGGATATATGCCAACGATAATGGCTTAGCATTGATTTGAAGTACAGTAACCCCTCCCAGGTTGGCAAAATTGCTGGAAATCGTGTATTGCTACCTAAAGAGACATATCAAATTGGATAAATTAATGAAAATCTACTGAAACATTTTATCTTTCCTATCTTCGTGTCTGAGTTACTATTGACAGTTTCTATTTATGACTGTTCTCGGAATTAGGTGCATTTGCTTGTAGAGTATTTGTATCAGAGGCTGTAAACTTTGATAGTATGGATTCCAGCTTGACAAGTCACTGAATGATCACACCGACAGGGCAAAAAACAAATTCAACGTATGTCTGCTATCGATAAAAAAAAAACATTCCGGTTCACATTTGGGGGGGGGGTTGGTTATGTGATTATATATGCATCAGTTACTCTGTACGATTCTTTTCGAGTGGTGCGGTTATGTGTAATTACATAAAATTGACATTAATTTAATGAAACGTGTTGCCACGCAAACATTTCAACAATGGATTTCCTTGGATACCTGGTGTGAAAAGCCATATTAATGTTGGTTATTTAGTCTTGGTCGTGTTTCCGATTGACCGAGTAATGTCAATATGTATATTGGAGAGGGGGTAAAGTCAGCTACTGAGTTATCACGAACAGCGCGTGAGCACCAGCACCATAACAATGGTATATAAGATTCCATAAATAATTAAATAGTGTGATTTCAACTTGACAATTAAGTCATTGAATGTACACCGACCGGCCAAATAAACATGGTTCACATTTTGGGGGAGGGGTGATTATATATGCATTAGTTATTCCTTACGATTTGTTTGGAATTTTGTTGCGTTCTTACATGTTTATGACTGACCACATAAAAGTGATTTGCATGTAACGAAATGTGTTGCTAAGGGAACATCCCAACAATGAAACTCCTCGGATACCACCCACCTACGAATAGGCGTATTGATTGATAACATATTTGGGGGGGGGGGGGGGGGGTGACAAGAACATTGTCTTAACATATGCGGGGGGATGGGGGGGGGGGGGGCTGGCTAGTAAATAACCACAGTGCATATGCTTTGGTCAGCAGAATACAGATGTAATATGTCTGTTCAGACTGCCTTTTTGACTGGGATGTTTAGTTTTAAGGTGGTGGGCATGATGTCACATTTATAATTTAACTGTTTTTTTTTCTCTCGCTATAACCATTAATTTGGGTGAATTTGGTTCATTTTTATTGAAACCACACTACTTATATTGACCTTATTTCCCATTCGCACTGAAGAAACACCATATGTGTTATATATCAAAGTTATCGGTGTACGTCAGAGACTTAACTGGACATTTGCGCGATAACTCTATTTTTCCTTTAAGGTAGCAGTACACGATTTCACGGGTTGTAGGTCATCTGAAAAATAGAAATATAAGTATCTGGGGGGCATAACGGCCAGTGTAGCCTGTGTTAACTGTGTCATTACTGGTTTGAAGGTTTATTTATTTTACAAAACTGGGAAAGTTCTCAAAAAAGTGCAAAATTTGGATACGCAACAGGGTTTTCGTATTCAGTGAAGGCCAACTCTGTGTTATTGATTACAGGAAAATAGCCCGATTTCTCTCCCCTGAATTCTGTCATCTGGGCTCGCAAGACTTTTTTTTTCAAATTGATACGATAACTTTTTTTCTATTTCAAATATTTCTCAGTTCTAGCATAGCTCTATCAGGTGGAAGAATCTTATTTACTGACATTCGCTCTATCATGGTCTGTTTTTGGGTTGAAAATGGCCAATTTGAGTAAAAAAATGGGTAAAATTGAGCGGTTCGTGTGTGCTAACCAAGGGGCATAACTCAATGACAAACTGTACGAAGAACCAAAAGTACATTTATATGATTACACCTAAAATTTCTGTCGAAATTAAAACATGCTCGATTGGATATATGCCAACGATAATGGCTTAGCATTGATTTGAAGTACAGTAACCCCTCCCAGGTTGGCAAAATTGCTGGAAATCGTGTATTGCTACCTAAAGAGACATATCAAATTGGATAAATTAATGAAAATCTACTGAAACATTTTATCTTTCCTATCTTCGTGTCTGAGTTACTATTGACAGTTTCTATTTATGACTGTTCTCGGAATTAGGTGCATTTGCTTGTAGAGTATTTGTATCAGAGGCTGTAAACTTTGATAGTATGGATTCCAGCTTGACAAGTCACTGAATGATCACACCGACAGGGCAAAAAACAAATTCAACGTATGTCTGCTATCGATAAAAAAAAAACATTCCGGTTCACATTTGGGGGGGGGGTTGGTTATGTGATTATATATGCATCAGTTACTCTGTACGATTCTTTTCGAGTGGTGCGGTTATGTGTAATTACATAAAATTGACATTAATTTAATGAAACGTGTTGCCACGCAAACATTTCAACAATGGATTTCCTTGGATACCTGGTGTGAAAAGCCATATTAATGTTGGTTATTTAGTCTTGGTCGTGTTTCCGATTGACCGAGTAATGTCAATATGTATATTGGAGAGGGGGTAAAGTCAGCTACTGAGTTATCACGAACAGCGCGTGAGCACCAGCACCATAACAATGGTATATAAGATTCCATAAATAATTAAATAGTGTGATTTCAACTTGACAATTAAGTCATTGAATGTACACCGACCGGCCAAATAAACATGGTTCACATTTTGGGGGAGGGGTGATTATATATGCATTAGTTATTCCTTACGATTTGTTTGGAATTTTGTTGCGTTCTTACATGTTTATGACTGACCACATAAAAGTGATTTGCATGTAACGAAATGTGTTGCTAAGGGAACATCCCAACAATGAAACTCCTCGGATACCACCCACCTACGAATAGGCGTATTGATTGATAACATATTTGGGGGGGGGGGGGGGGGGTGACAAGAACATTGTCTTAACATATGCGGGGGGATGGGGGGGGGGGGGGCTGGCTAGTAAATAACCACAGTGCATATGCTTTGGTCAGCAGAATACAGATGTAATATGTCTGTTCAGACTGCCTTTTTGACTGGGATGTTTAGTTTTAAGGTGGTGGGCATGATGTCACATTTATAATTTAACTGTTTTTTTTTCTCTCGCTATAACCATTAATTTGGGTGAATTTGGTTCATTTTTATTGAAACCACACTACTTATATTGACCTTATTTCCCATTCGCACTGAAGAAACACCATATGTGTTATATATCAAAGTTATCGGTGTACGTCAGAGACTTAACTGGACATTTGCGCGATAACTCTATTTTTCCTTTAAGGTAGCAGTACACGATTTCACGGGTTGTAGGTCATCTGAAAAATAGAAATATAAGTATCTGGGGGGCATAACGGCCAGTGTAGCCTGTGTTAACTGTGTCATTACTGGTTTGAAGGTTTATTTATTTTACAAAACTGGGAAAGTTCTCAAAAAAGTGCAAAATTTGGATACGCAACAGGGTTTTCGTATTCAGTGAAGGCCAACTCTGTGTTATTGATTACAGGAAAATAGCCCGATTTCTCTCCCCTGAATTCTGTCATCTGGGCTCGCAAGACTTTTTTTTTCAAATTGATACGATAACTTTTTTTCTATTTCAAATATTTCTCAGTTCTAGCATAGCTCTATCAGGTGGAAGAATCTTATTTACTGACATTCGCTCTATCATGGTCTGTTTTTGGGTTGAAAATGGCCAATTTGAGTAAAAAAATGGGTAAAATTGAGCGGTTCGTGTGTGCTAACCAAGGGGCATAACTCAATGACAAACTGTACGAAGAACCAAAAGTACATTTATATGATTACACCTAAAATTTCTGTCGAAATTAAAACATGCTCGATTGGATATATGCCAACGATAATGGCTTAGCATTGATTTGAAGTACAGTAACCCCTCCCAGGTTGGCAAAATTGCTGGAAATCGTGTATTGCTACCTAAAGAGACATATCAAATTGGATAAATTAATGAAAATCTACTGAAACATTTTATCTTTCCTATCTTCGTGTCTGAGTTACTATTGACAGTTTCTATTTATGACTGTTCTCGGAATTAGGTGCATTTGCTTGTAGAGTATTTGTATCAGAGGCTGTAAACTTTGATAGTATGGATTCCAGCTTGACAAGTCACTGAATGATCACACCGACAGGGCAAAAAACAAATTCAACGTATGTCTGCTATCGATAAAAAAAAAACATTCCGGTTCACATTTGGGGGGGGGGTTGGTTATGTGATTATATATGCATCAGTTACTCTGTACGATTCTTTTCGAGTGGTGCGGTTATGTGTAATTACATAAAATTGACATTAATTTAATGAAACGTGTTGCCACGCAAACATTTCAACAATGGATTTCCTTGGATACCTGGTGTGAAAAGCCATATTAATGTTGGTTATTTAGTCTTGGTCGTGTTTCCGATTGACCGAGTAATGTCAATATGTATATTGGAGAGGGGGTAAAGTCAGCTACTGAGTTATCACGAACAGCGCGTGAGCACCAGCACCATAACAATGGTATATAAGATTCCATAAATAATTAAATAGTGTGATTTCAACTTGACAATTAAGTCATTGAATGTACACCGACCGGCCAAATAAACATGGTTCACATTTTGGGGGAGGGGTGATTATATATGCATTAGTTATTCCTTACGATTTGTTTGGAATTTTGTTGCGTTCTTACATGTTTATGACTGACCACATAAAAGTGATTTGCATGTAACGAAATGTGTTGCTAAGGGAACATCCCAACAATGAAACTCCTCGGATACCACCCACCTACGAATAGGCGTATTGATTGATAACATATTTGGGGGGGGGGGGGGGGGGTGACAAGAACATTGTCTTAACATATGCGGGGGGATGGGGGGGGGGGGGGCTGGCTAGTAAATAACCACAGTGCATATGCTTTGGTCAGCAGAATACAGATGTAATATGTCTGTTCAGACTGCCTTTTTGACTGGGATGTTTAGTTTTAAGGTGGTGGGCATGATGTCACATTTATAATTTAACTGTTTTTTTTTCTCTCGCTATAACCATTAATTTGGGTGAATTTGGTTCATTTTTATTGAAACCACACTACTTATATTGACCTTATTTCCCATTCGCACTGAAGAAACACCATATGTGTTATATATCAAAGTTATCGGTGTACGTCAGAGACTTAACTGGACATTTGCGCGATAACTCTATTTTTCCTTTAAGGTAGCAGTACACGATTTCACGGGTTGTAGGTCATCTGAAAAATAGAAATATAAGTATCTGGGGGGCATAACGGCCAGTGTAGCCTGTGTTAACTGTGTCATTACTGGTTTGAAGGTTTATTTATTTTACAAAACTGGGAAAGTTCTCAAAAAAGTGCAAAATTTGGATACGCAACAGGGTTTTCGTATTCAGTGAAGGCCAACTCTGTGTTATTGATTACAGGAAAATAGCCCGATTTCTCTCCCCTGAATTCTGTCATCTGGGCTCGCAAGACTTTTTTTTTCAAATTGATACGATAACTTTTTTTCTATTTCAAATATTTCTCAGTTCTAGCATAGCTCTATCAGGTGGAAGAATCTTATTTACTGACATTCGCTCTATCATGGTCTGTTTTTGGGTTGAAAATGGCCAATTTGAGTAAAAAAATGGGTAAAATTGAGCGGTTCGTGTGTGCTAACCAAGGGGCATAACTCAATGACAAACTGTACGAAGAACCAAAAGTACATTTATATGATTACACCTAAAATTTCTGTCGAAATTAAAACATGCTCGATTGGATATATGCCAACGATAATGGCTTAGCATTGATTTGAAGTACAGTAACCCCTCCCAGGTTGGCAAAATTGCTGGAAATCGTGTATTGCTACCTAAAGAGACATATCAAATTGGATAAATTAATGAAAATCTACTGAAACATTTTATCTTTCCTATCTTCGTGTCTGAGTTACTATTGACAGTTTCTATTTATGACTGTTCTCGGAATTAGGTGCATTTGCTTGTAGAGTATTTGTATCAGAGGCTGTAAACTTTGATAGTATGGATTCCAGCTTGACAAGTCACTGAATGATCACACCGACAGGGCAAAAAACAAATTCAACGTATGTCTGCTATCGATAAAAAAAAAACATTCCGGTTCACATTTGGGGGGGGGGTTGGTTATGTGATTATATATGCATCAGTTACTCTGTACGATTCTTTTCGAGTGGTGCGGTTATGTGTAATTACATAAAATTGACATTAATTTAATGAAACGTGTTGCCACGCAAACATTTCAACAATGGATTTCCTTGGATACCTGGTGTGAAAAGCCATATTAATGTTGGTTATTTAGTCTTGGTCGTGTTTCCGATTGACCGAGTAATGTCAATATGTATATTGGAGAGGGGGTAAAGTCAGCTACTGAGTTATCACGAACAGCGCGTGAGCACCAGCACCATAACAATGGTATATAAGATTCCATAAATAATTAAATAGTGTGATTTCAACTTGACAATTAAGTCATTGAATGTACACCGACCGGCCAAATAAACATGGTTCACATTTTGGGGGAGGGGTGATTATATATGCATTAGTTATTCCTTACGATTTGTTTGGAATTTTGTTGCGTTCTTACATGTTTATGACTGACCACATAAAAGTGATTTGCATGTAACGAAATGTGTTGCTAAGGGAACATCCCAACAATGAAACTCCTCGGATACCACCCACCTACGAATAGGCGTATTGATTGATAACATATTTGGGGGGGGGGGGGGGGGGGTGACAAGAACATTGTCTTAACATATGCGGGGGGATGGGGGGGGGGGGGGGCTGGCTAGTAAATAACCACAGTGCATATGCTTTGGTCAGCAGAATACAGATGTAATATGTCTGTTCAGACTGCCTTTTTGACTGGGATGTTTAGTTTTAAGGTGGTGGGCATGATGTCACATTTATAATTTAACTGTTTTTTTTTCTCTCGCTATAACCATTAATTTGGGTGAATTTGGTTCATTTTTATTGAAACCACACTACTTATATTGACCTTATTTCCCATTCGCACTGAAGAAACACCATATGTGTTATATATCAAAGTTATCGGTGTACGTCAGAGACTTAACTGGACATTTGCGCGATAACTCTATTTTTCCTTTAAGGTAGCAGTACACGATTTCACGGGTTGTAGGTCATCTGAAAAATAGAAATATAAGTATCTGGGGGGCATAACGGCCAGTGTAGCCTGTGTTAACTGTGTCATTACTGGTTTGAAGGTTTATTTATTTTACAAAACTGGGAAAGTTCTCAAAAAAGTGCAAAATTTGGATACGCAACAGGGTTTTCGTATTCAGTGAAGGCCAACTCTGTGTTATTGATTACAGGAAAATAGCCCGATTTCTCTCCCCTGAATTCTGTCATCTGGGCTCGCAAGACTTTTTTTTTCAAATTGATACGATAACTTTTTTTCTATTTCAAATATTTCTCAGTTCTAGCATAGCTCTATCAGGTGGAAGAATCTTATTTACTGACATTCGCTCTATCATGGTCTGTTTTTGGGTTGAAAATGGCCAATTTGAGTAAAAAAATGGGTAAAATTGAGCGGTTCGTGTGTGCTAACCAAGGGGCATAACTCAATGACAAACTGTACGAAGAACCAAAAGTACATTTATATGATTACACCTAAAATTTCTGTCGAAATTAAAACATGCTCGATTGGATATATGCCAACGATAATGGCTTAGCATTGATTTGAAGTACAGTAACCCCTCCCAGGTTGGCAAAATTGCTGGAAATCGTGTATTGCTACCTAAAGAGACATATCAAATTGGATAAATTAATGAAAATCTACTGAAACATTTTATCTTTCCTATCTTCGTGTCTGAGTTACTATTGACAGTTTCTATTTATGACTGTTCTCGGAATTAGGTGCATTTGCTTGTAGAGTATTTGTATCAGAGGCTGTAAACTTTGATAGTATGGATTCCAGCTTGACAAGTCACTGAATGATCACACCGACAGGGCAAAAAACAAATTCAACGTATGTCTGCTATCGATAAAAAAAAAACATTCCGGTTCACATTTGGGGGGGGGGTTGGTTATGTGATTATATATGCATCAGTTACTCTGTACGATTCTTTTCGAGTGGTGCGGTTATGTGTAATTACATAAAATTGACATTAATTTAATGAAACGTGTTGCCACGCAAACATTTCAACAATGGATTTCCTTGGATACCTGGTGTGAAAAGCCATATTAATGTTGGTTATTTAGTCTTGGTCGTGTTTCCGATTGACCGAGTAATGTCAATATGTATATTGGAGAGGGGGTAAAGTCAGCTACTGAGTTATCACGAACAGCGCGTGAGCACCAGCACCATAACAATGGTATATAAGATTCCATAAATAATTAAATAGTGTGATTTCAACTTGACAATTAAGTCATTGAATGTACACCGACCGGCCAAATAAACATGGTTCACATTTTGGGGGAGGGGTGATTATATATGCATTAGTTATTCCTTACGATTTGTTTGGAATTTTGTTGCGTTCTTACATGTTTATGACTGACCACATAAAAGTGATTTGCATGTAACGAAATGTGTTGCTAAGGGAACATCCCAACAATGAAACTCCTCGGATACCACCCACCTACGAATAGGCGTATTGATTGATAACATATTTGGGGGGGGGGGGGGGGGGTGACAAGAACATTGTCTTAACATATGCGGGGGGATGGGGGGGGGGGGGGGCTGGCTAGTAAATAACCACAGTGCATATGCTTTGGTCAGCAGAATACAGATGTAATATGTCTGTTCAGACTGCCTTTTTGACTGGGATGTTTAGTTTTAAGGTGGTGGGCATGATGTCACATTTATAATTTAACTGTTTTTTTTTCTCTCGCTATAACCATTAATTTGGGTGAATTTGGTTCATTTTTATTGAAACCACACTACTTATATTGACCTTATTTCCCATTCGCACTGAAGAAACACCATATGTGTTATATATCAAAGTTATCGGTGTACGTCAGAGACTTAACTGGACATTTGCGCGATAACTCTATTTTTCCTTTAAGGTAGCAGTACACGATTTCACGGGTTGTAGGTCATCTGAAAAATAGAAATATAAGTATCTGGGGGGCATAACGGCCAGTGTAGCCTGTGTTAACTGTGTCATTACTGGTTTGAAGGTTTATTTATTTTACAAAACTGGGAAAGTTCTCAAAAAAGTGCAAAATTTGGATACGCAACAGGGTTTTCGTATTCAGTGAAGGCCAACTCTGTGTTATTGATTACAGGAAAATAGCCCGATTTCTCTCCCCTGAATTCTGTCATCTGGGCTCGCAAGACTTTTTTTTTCAAATTGATACGATAACTTTTTTTCTATTTCAAATATTTCTCAGTTCTAGCATAGCTCTATCAGGTGGAAGAATCTTATTTACTGACATTCGCTCTATCATGGTCTGTTTTTGGGTTGAAAATGGCCAATTTGAGTAAAAAAATGGGTAAAATTGAGCGGTTCGTGTGTGCTAACCAAGGGGCATAACTCAATGACAAACTGTACGAAGAACCAAAAGTACATTTATATGATTACACCTAAAATTTCTGTCGAAATTAAAACATGCTCGATTGGATATATGCCAACGATAATGGCTTAGCATTGATTTGAAGTACAGTAACCCCTCCCAGGTTGGCAAAATTGCTGGAAATCGTGTATTGCTACCTAAAGAGACATATCAAATTGGATAAATTAATGAAAATCTACTGAAACATTTTATCTTTCCTATCTTCGTGTCTGAGTTACTATTGACAGTTTCTATTTATGACTGTTCTCGGAATTAGGTGCATTTGCTTGTAGAGTATTTGTATCAGAGGCTGTAAACTTTGATAGTATGGATTCCAGCTTGACAAGTCACTGAATGATCACACCGACAGGGCAAAAAACAAATTCAACGTATGTCTGCTATCGATAAAAAAAAAACATTCCGGTTCACATTTGGGGGGGGGGTTGGTTATGTGATTATATATGCATCAGTTACTCTGTACGATTCTTTTCGAGTGGTGCGGTTATGTGTAATTACATAAAATTGACATTAATTTAATGAAACGTGTTGCCACGCAAACATTTCAACAATGGATTTCCTTGGATACCTGGTGTGAAAAGCCATATTAATGTTGGTTATTTAGTCTTGGTCGTGTTTCCGATTGACCGAGTAATGTCAATATGTATATTGGAGAGGGGGTAAAGTCAGCTACTGAGTTATCACGAACAGCGCGTGAGCACCAGCACCATAACAATGGTATATAAGATTCCATAAATAATTAAATAGTGTGATTTCAACTTGACAATTAAGTCATTGAATGTACACCGACCGGCCAAATAAACATGGTTCACATTTTGGGGGAGGGGTGATTATATATGCATTAGTTATTCCTTACGATTTGTTTGGAATTTTGTTGCGTTCTTACATGTTTATGACTGACCACATAAAAGTGATTTGCATGTAACGAAATGTGTTGCTAAGGGAACATCCCAACAATGAAACTCCTCGGATACCACCCACCTACGAATAGGCGTATTGATTGATAACATATTTGGGGGGGGGGGGGGGGGGTGACAAGAACATTGTCTTAACATATGCGGGGGGATGGGGGGGGGGGGGGCTGGCTAGTAAATAACCACAGTGCATATGCTTTGGTCAGCAGAATACAGATGTAATATGTCTGTTCAGACTGCCTTTTTGACTGGGATGTTTAGTTTTAAGGTGGTGGGCATGATGTCACATTTATAATTTAACTGTTTTTTTTTCTCTCGCTATAACCATTAATTTGGGTGAATTTGGTTCATTTTTATTGAAACCACACTACTTATATTGACCTTATTTCCCATTCGCACTGAAGAAACACCATATGTGTTATATATCAAAGTTATCGGTGTACGTCAGAGACTTAACTGGACATTTGCGCGATAACTCTATTTTTCCTTTAAGGTAGCAGTACACGATTTCACGGGTTGTAGGTCATCTGAAAAATAGAAATATAAGTATCTGGGGGGCATAACGGCCAGTGTAGCCTGTGTTAACTGTGTCATTACTGGTTTGAAGGTTTATTTATTTTACAAAACTGGGAAAGTTCTCAAAAAAGTGCAAAATTTGGATACGCAACAGGGTTTTCGTATTCAGTGAAGGCCAACTCTGTGTTATTGATTACAGGAAAATAGCCCGATTTCTCTCCCCTGAATTCTGTCATCTGGGCTCGCAAGACTTTTTTTTTCAAATTGATACGATAACTTTTTTTCTATTTCAAATATTTCTC
Organism: Siphonodentalium dalli; assembly: GCA_032622095.1. Taxonomy (NCBI): domain Eukaryota; kingdom Metazoa; phylum Mollusca; class Scaphopoda; order Gadilida; family Siphonodentaliidae; genus Siphonodentalium; species Siphonodentalium dalli. Next base: position 100,316,800 of record CP136065.1, read on the forward strand.
AGTTCTAGCATAGCTCTATCAGGTGGAAGAATCTTATTTACTGACATTCGCTCTATCATGGTCTGTTTTTGGGTTGAAAATGGCCAATTTGAGTAAAAAAATGGGTAAAATTGAGCGGTTCGTGTGTGCTAACCAAGGGGCATAACTCAATGACAAACTGTACGAAGAACCAAAAGTACATTTATATGATTACACCTAAAATTTCTGTCGAAATTAAAACATGCTCGATTGGATATATGCCAACGATAATGGCTTAGCATTGATTTGAAGTACAGTAACCCCTCCCAGGTTGGCAAAATTGCTGGAAATCGTGTATTGCTACCTAAAGAGACATATCAAATTGGATAAATTAATGAAAATCTACTGAAACATTTTATCTTTCCTATCTTCGTGTCTGAGTTACTATTGACAGTTTCTATTTATGACTGTTCTCGGAATTAGGTGCATTTGCTTGTAGAGTATTTGTATCAGAGGCTGTAAACTTTGATAGTATGGATTCCAGCTTGACAAGTCACTGAATGATCACACCGACAGGGCAAAAAACAAATTCAACGTATGTCTGCTATCGATAAAAAAAAAACATTCCGGTTCACATTTGGGGGGGGGGTTGGTTATGTGATTATATATGCATCAGTTACTCTGTACGATTCTTTTCGAGTGGTGCGGTTATGTGTAATTACATAAAATTGACATTAATTTAATGAAACGTGTTGCCACGCAAACATTTCAACAATGGATTTCCTTGGATACCTGGTGTGAAAAGCCATATTAATGTTGGTTATTTAGTCTTGGTCGTGTTTCCGATTGACCGAGTAATGTCAATATGTATATTGGAGAGGGGGTAAAGTCAGCTACTGAGTTATCACGAACAGCGCGTGAGCACCAGCACCATAACAATGGTATATAAGATTCCATAAATAATTAAATAGTGTGATTTCAACTTGACAATTAAGTCATTGAATGTACACCGACCGGCCAAATAAACATGGTTCACATTTTGGGGGAGGGGTGATTATATATGCATTAGTTATTCCTTACGATTTGTTTGGAATTTTGTTGCGTTCTTACATGTTTATGACTGACCACATAAAAGTGATTTGCATGTAACGAAATGTGTTGCTAAGGGAACATCCCAACAATGAAACTCCTCGGATACCACCCACCTACGAATAGGCGTATTGATTGATAACATATTTGGGGGGGGGGGGGGGGGTGACAAGAACATTGTCTTAACATATGCGGGGGGATGGGGGGGGGGGGGGCTGGCTAGTAAATAACCACAGTGCATATGCTTTGGTCAGCAGAATACAGATGTAATATGTCTGTTCAGACTGCCTTTTTGACTGGGATGTTTAGTTTTAAGGTGGTGGGCATGATGTCACATTTATAATTTAACTGTTTTTTTTTCTCTCGCTATAACCATTAATTTGGGTGAATTTGGTTCATTTTTATTGAAACCACACTACTTATATTGACCTTATTTCCCATTCGCACTGAAGAAACACCATATGTGTTATATATCAAAGTTATCGGTGTACGTCAGAGACTTAACTGGACATTTGCGCGATAACTCTATTTTTCCTTTAAGGTAGCAGTACACGATTTCACGGGTTGTAGGTCATCTGAAAAATAGAAATATAAGTATCTGGGGGGCATAACGGCCAGTGTAGCCTGTGTTAACTGTGTCATTACTGGTTTGAAGGTTTATTTATTTTACAAAACTGGGAAAGTTCTCAAAAAAGTGCAAAATTTGGATACGCAACAGGGTTTTCGTATTCAGTGAAGGCCAACTCTGTGTTATTGATTACAGGAAAATAGCCCGATTTCTCTCCCCTGAATTCTGTCATCTGGGCTCGCAAGACTTTTTTTTTCAAATTGATACGATAACTTTTTTTCTATTTCAAATATTTCTCAGTTCTAGCATAGCTCTATCAGGTGGAAGAATCTTATTTACTGACATTCGCTCTATCATGGTCTGTTTTTGGGTTGAAAATGGCCAATTTGAGTAAAAAAATGGGTAAAATTGAGCGGTTCGTGTGTGCTAACCAAGGGGCATAACTCAATGACAAACTGTACGAAGAACCAAAAGTACATTTATATGATTACACCTAAAATTTCTGTCGAAATTAAAACATGCTCGATTGGATATATGCCAACGATAATGGCTTAGCATTGATTTGAAGTACAGTAACCCCTCCCAGGTTGGCAAAATTGCTGGAAATCGTGTATTGCTACCTAAAGAGACATATCAAATTGGATAAATTAATGAAAATCTACTGAAACATTTTATCTTTCCTATCTTCGTGTCTGAGTTACTATTGACAGTTTCTATTTATGACTGTTCTCGGAATTAGGTGCATTTGCTTGTAGAGTATTTGTATCAGAGGCTGTAAACTTTGATAGTATGGATTCCAGCTTGACAAGTCACTGAATGATCACACCGACAGGGCAAAAAACAAATTCAACGTATGTCTGCTATCGATAAAAAAAAAACATTCCGGTTCACATTTGGGGGGGGGGTTGGTTATGTGATTATATATGCATCAGTTACTCTGTACGATTCTTTTCGAGTGGTGCGGTTATGTGTAATTACATAAAATTGACATTAATTTAATGAAACGTGTTGCCACGCAAACATTTCAACAATGGATTTCCTTGGATACCTGGTGTGAAAAGCCATATTAATGTTGGTTATTTAGTCTTGGTCGTGTTTCCGATTGACCGAGTAATGTCAATATGTATATTGGAGAGGGGGTAAAGTCAGCTACTGAGTTATCACGAACAGCGCGTGAGCACCAGCACCATAACAATGGTATATAAGATTCCATAAATAATTAAATAGTGTGATTTCAACTTGACAATTAAGTCATTGAATGTACACCGACCGGCCAAATAAACATGGTTCACATTTTGGGGGAGGGGTGATTATATATGCATTAGTTATTCCTTACGATTTGTTTGGAATTTTGTTGCGTTCTTACATGTTTATGACTGACCACATAAAAGTGATTTGCATGTAACGAAATGTGTTGCTAAGGGAACATCCCAACAATGAAACTCCTCGGATACCACCCACCTACGAATAGGCGTATTGATTGATAACATATTTGGGGGGGGG